>PVLA01008548.1:0-87172 GCA_004027455.1 Hydrochoerus hydrochaeris | reverse complement strand
TAATAGGAAGTTAAGGATGATTACTGTACTATATCCTGTTATTTTCAGGATTACTGTTTGTACCCTCAAATCTAGTACAGGTAGAATGACTGGAACATAATATAATACATCTAAGCAGAGTAGTGTGAGTAATGTGGGTTTTTAAATCCTGGTGCACTATTAACAATATAGTGTATCAAGGCCATCTATGTTAGAGATTCTAGCCAACCTTCTCTGCCTCATTTCTGCTATGCTATTTTTCTTCCTGTTTGTCTACTTTCTCCTTCATTCTACTGCCTGCCCCTCTCATTGAGGCCTTTCTGCCACTGTTCCTAAAATCCTGGTATTTTTTTCTCTCTCTGGAATGTCTTTCAATATTCTTGGTAGAGTTGGATTGGTGGTCACAAACTCGCCCAGGTCCTCTTTGTCATGGAAGCATCTTGTTTCTCCATTAATTTCTAGTGACAGTTTTGCAGGGTACATCAATCTGGGCTGCAGGTTATTTTCTTTCATGGCTTGGAATATTTCACTCCAAGCTCTTCTTGATCTGATGGTCTGTGTGGAGAAGTCAGCCGTGATCCTGATGGGCTTACCTTTATAGGTAATTTGTTTCTTTTCTCTGATGGCTTTTAATATTCTGTTTTTATATTGAATTTCTGGTATCTTGATTATTATATGTCTGGGTGTAGATCTGTTTTGGTTGTAGGTGGCTGGAGTTCTGTATGCCTCACAAAACCGAATGTCATTTTCTTTACCCATGCTTGGGAAGTTTTCCTTAATTATTTGTGTAAATAGCCTTTGTAGTTCACCTGTATGTATTCCTGCTTCTTCATTCACATTTCTTATTCTTAAATTATAGATTCTCTTGTCATCTTTTAGCCTTTGTATTGTTACTGCCTGTTTCCTTGTTATTTTTAAGAGATCTTTCCTTTCATGATCACACACTGCAAACTTGTCTTCAAGTTTTGACAGTCTATCCTTAGTTTCTTTTAAGGCATTTTGCCAGCTTTCCATGGAATTTTTAATTTCCTGGTAGTCTCTTTGAATCTGCTTCATGTATTCTATATTTTCTTTATATTCTTTATCGAATGTTTCTCTCCTTTTTTTGTGTTCCTCCCTTCTTTTGTCTGTATCTTCCTGAGAGATGCTCCCTGAGAGCATGTCTTTTATTACTCTACTCATATCTTGCTTTACCTGATTTAATATTTCAGTTTTGAGCTCATCTACAAGGTCCCGAAGATATCTCTTAATGTCCATTGAAGCCATGCCTGCTGTTGCATGCTTGCTGCCCTCAGTCGCCCTTGTTTTTCCCTCTCCTGGATGAGGGCTCTCAGGGTTCTGGGCTGGGGGCCTTTTCCTGCCTCTCTCTCCTGTCATGGCCCTGGCTTCCTCCACACAGGTCACATTGCAGGTCCCGGCCCCCTTTCCTGTTGGCCACGCCTCCTCTGAAGCACGCTTGCGAGGGTCCTCCCCCCTCTCCTGACTGCTCTTATCACTGAGGTGCAAGCAGTGGCTGCCTAAGGCTACCCCTCCCCACCGGGCCAACCAAACTGCAGAGGCCTTCCCCCGGTTAGTGCTTGCTAGGTGCAGGGAATTGATTTGGGAAGGCTCATTGGGTCCCAGCCAGGGGCACGGCCCAGTCCAAGCAAATCCCATGAATCTGCTTTGGGAAGAGAGGAACCAACTGAAGTCACTGTTGCTCCCAGTTCAGGCTCCTCCTGCCAAATTCCAACGTGTCGCCCATTTGATCGCGCCCTTCCCATGGGGGGAGGGTCCCAATCCCAGCACTGACCGTGGATTAATGAAAGTCCCTTTGATGGCTCCGTTCTCCACTGGGCTCACCAACCCCCAACTTCAGCGCTGCTCTGCTTCCCGTGAGTCTTGGTGGGAACGAGTTTGGGCTGCTTTTCTGCTGGCTGTGGCAGATTCAGAATGGTGAAAACTCAGTCTGCTGCAAAATTGGCGGGTCGCAGCGAAAACACTGTGTCCAGCTGTTCCAGTTGTAGTCTCAACATATTTGATAAGCTTTTTTATGTTTTAATTTCTTCCTGTGTCAAGAGGATCCATCTCCCTCTGTTTGGGTCTCTCCAGGGTGTTTTATTCTGGCGTATGAGTTGTTTCTCCTGGGAGGCTCTGTTTTTTGTTGCTCTCTGATCGGCCATCTTGTCTTCCTCCAAAATGTGCATATTTTAAGCATACTACTATTCAGTCAAGATAAAGATGCTTTCTGTCACAGGAGAATCACTTTTCATTTTATAGTCAATCCTTTCTCAACCCTACATGACCTGATTTCTGTTATCCTTTTTTATTGTTTTTATAGTCCTCTGTACTTTTTAAGTAGAAAATCTTCCTCCAAAGAAGGAAGCCTTTATTTTTTCATTTCTGATATGTACCTTTTCTCTTTTCTCCTTTTTTTGTTTTTTTATCTCCCTGTCTCCATCATTGCTTGTTTGTATTTTTGTACTGCTTAGGACCTTAAATATGATGTTAAATAGAAATGATAAGAACAGACCTTCATATGTTTTCTTCACCTTAGGAAAAAACATTTAGCCTTTTACTATTTTTTTAAATTTTATTTAAAGAGAGGGGAAAAATAAAGCAAAACAGGAAAAAAAAGGTAGAAATAATACAGAATTTTAAAAAAAATGAACAGTAAGAAATCACTAGTTGATACATTACATATTGTCTTCTTGGATGTAGTTGTTCAAGTTACAAAATTAAAGCATACAAAATGGACTTTCAAACAGTGAGGCTGCAGACAGTTCTGTTCTCTGATCTAACAAAAACTTAGCAACATAATTATCAATTCTACACCCTTAAATATACATGCAGTTATATCCTTTAGAGCACTTGCTTTTCCTCCTTTTGCTTTTTAAGTCCAATATCTGTTTAATTATATCATATTTCAGGTTGCTCAGTACCTTACTGATCTGTTTTGTTGTTATTATTTACTTTTTAATTTTTTCTTATTTATTATTTTTTATTTTATTTATTTATTTTACTTTTAAGGTAGTAAAATACAGCAGAACAAGACAGGACATAAGCCAACTAAGGCAGTGCAGTGAAATTGGTACAGAACCTCACAGCAGGTTACCGGGATAACAGCAGTAGGTACAAAAGTATATCTGGTTTTCTTCACAATAGTTGTTCCTTCAATCAAGTAGAGCTATATCAAAGGAAATACTGAAATTATAAAAACAGAATATGGAATACAGCAATACCATTGATCAGAACAGAGCAAAAGAGAGATAAAAATATTTGCCTTCAAAGAGATGGCAGAAGAAAATCCCCCTTATTTGCAATGTTGCCTATAGTCAAACTCGCAAGACATGCTCAGATCTCTGGCTCTCACTTGCTGGGGAGGCAGGGAGAGATGGATGTTTGATTTTTAGCCCATGCCCTGGTAGGCTCATAGCCACCTGCCAGAGGGGCGAATTGGATGCCCGTTTTCCCAGCACCCCAAGGTCCAACATGACGCTTCACAGGTCTCAGTAAATGCTGATATGGTTCTCGCCCTGGGGTGGCTGCAGCTTGCTAGGCCACAGCCATTTACCAGAGTGGCATGCTGGCGGCTGCCTGTTTTTCCAGCGCCCCAAGGTCCATCATGGTGCATTGCCAATCTTAGCCTTTTATTATTAAACATGATGTTAGCCTCATTTTTGTTGTTTTACTTTGTGTAGTTTGATAAATGGCCTTTATTAGGTTGACTAAGTGTTCTTCTAGTCACAGTCCCTGAGAGTTTTGTCTGTTTCTTTTTTATTATGAATAAATAATTGAGTTTTCTTATAGGAATTTTAGGCATTTATTGAAATTACTATATGCTCTTTGGCTTTTCTTTTGTTATTGGAGCATATTATGTATATGTTGTAATGTTAAGCCAACCTTGCATTCCTCTGATACACTGATGCAGGATGTAGATGCCCTCTGTGTGATTCCTGGACCTTCTGCAGATGTGCAAATCCTTTATATAATTTAGATTAGAATTTGCATATAACTTACACAGATTCCCCTCTTGTAAACTTTAAATAATCTGTGGATTACTTATAATACTGAATACATGTAAATGTAGTATAAAAAGGTTGTTGTATCATGTAGTTTAGGCAGTAATAATTAAAAAAAAAGTCAACATATGTTCAGCACAGACTTAGCAGTCATAGTGCTGCCTGCATTTTATGATCTGCTGTCAGCTGGATTCATGAATACAGAAGCCATGTATATATGGAAGGCTGACTGTATCTTTTTTTTTTTTTAATGTAGCTGTGGACTCAGTTTGCTAATATTTAGTTGAGATTTTTATGTCTAAGATGTTTATGAGGAAAATTGATCTGTCATTTTCTTTTCTAATGAGTTGTCAATTGTTTTTGCCCAGCCCCTGAATATGATCAGTTACCATGAAAGTTCCATGTACATTTTTAAAACATTGTTAATTTTGCAATCACTGAGTCTATTTTCAACTGATAAATATTTTTGATGTCTTATTTTCTCTTGTATAATTGTCATTCATTTTCTTATTTTGCAATTTCCAAAAGTTTTCCTATCTATTTAACTATTATATCTGTGATTTCCTGGAGATGCTTTCATGTATTTTGTTATTTTTATTTTAAATTCCTTGCTTGCTGAATCCAACAGAAGTTTTTTGAGGATCTTTTTCTGATGTTTTATTTTTCTTTTGACCTTAAGTAACATTTTCCTGTTTTTTTTTTTTTTTTTTTTTGCATGCTTTTCTACTTTAACTGAGACATTATTGATTGCAGGTTATAGACATTCTGGATTCTGTTGTCTTCATATGAAGACTATTGAGTTTCATTTTGAGAAATAATGCCTCTATCATATTAACCCTGTTATTAAACTCCTTTAAGACATTTTTGTTACTATACTTTTCAATTCTAAAACTTTTATTTGAACTATTTTTTCAGTTTCTCTTTCTTTACATCTGCCTTTCTGTTCATTTTGTCGTGTTTGTCTTTACATCATGAAGCATATGGCTATATGGTATAAAGACTTGGTTTTCTAATACCTGTGTGATCTTGAGGTTGACTTATGTTGATTGCCTTTGCCCTTGAATATTCTTTAGGTTTTCCTGAGTTTTTTGCATGTGAAATAATTTTGGATAGTATCATGGACATTTTAAGACTTAGCAGATTCTAGGGTACACTTAAAACTTTTGGGGAATATTTAATTTTATTTGTTTTTGTTGACAATTGATCTGATAAGGTCGAGATAGAAAGTTTCCTACAGTCTTCTGTGGCCTCTTATTTTAAGGTCAGTTTAGTGTGCAAAACCTTGGCAGACATTCTGGTGTGCCTTGCACTTGTATCACCTAGAAGTATCTTAAGATGTGTTTGATTATCTATACTGTTCTGTTTAGTTCTCAAAAATTTTATGACATTTATTAAGTTCAGGGGTGAACCCACATACAGGTTTAAATGATCCCTTGCTCTATTCTGTCCTCTCTGTCATCTTGCTGCCTAGTAAATGGAGGCATTAGCCTTGTTGTATTATTTAATACTTTCCATGACTGAGTTTGTCTCAGAGGAAAGCAGGAAGAAAATGAGTTTGAGGTGGATTACAACTGCCACCATGGCCTGCTGTGGGCTTGCTTGCAGGTTTGTTTCTGGAGCTTATGTAGGATGGGCCTGGGCAATTCAAAAGCAAGTTATCTTGAAACATCTCCTTCCCTTTCTACCTTCAGACAAGAAAGAGTGGATTTTGTCTTGCAGCATTTTGTGTCTTATTTGCAGTTCTGGGATATAGCGGAGAATTGAGAAAGTAATATAGCTGTAAGACAACAACAGAAATAGAGATCTCACTATCATGGTTGTTTAGATTTCATTCCAAAGCCTTTTTGCCATTAGTGACTTTTAGAGCACTCCTTTGGCTATTTTCTGTATTCCACCCTAGGTTTCTAGTTATAACCATAGAAAGAGATTGACTGATACGTGCTTAGTTCATTACTCTGAACCAGATGCCTCTATATTAGATACCACACATGTTGTGTTGAGACTTGATGAAAATTTCTCGTGTTTATAATGTTTTATGTGGACTTGTTTCCTTTAGATGGAGAGAAATAAAGTCTGAGTCCTTCTGTTGCATCTCTGTCTTATTTCATGCTTTAAATTTTCCTAGGCAGATAAGCTATTAAAATACGTTTTTAACAAAGAAAAAATTTAAAACCTAATATGCTGATAGTGATAGTGACTTCTTACATATTTCATTTATTTATCAAACTTAGGAATTTTTCAGTATCCTTTTCTTCTACTTAGATGTAGATTTCAAAAAGATAACCTATGCCTGTCTTCTTGAACTCATTTTTCCCCTTCCCTCAGACTGTTTCTTCTTTCTCTCTGCTTTTCACTCTTGTCATCCCCCAAAGACAATGACCTCACCTTGTCCTTCAGCATATTCTTTTTTATTTACATGACTCAGAATTAAGGAAATGTTTTAAGTCTTTTGATGTGTATCTTTCTAGTATTTTTCAAATTGATATATATATATATATATAAAGTTTTTAAATGTATTTTATACCTCATAAGATGATATTATGCAAGTGTTTTTTTGTTTTGTTTTGTTTGTGCTGGAAATCGAACTTAGGATCTTGCACTTTCCAAGCAGGCACTTATAACACTGAGCTTTATCCCCAGCCCTTCCATAGTGGTTTTTTTTTTTCCCCCCATTTTCCATTTTATTTAAAGAGAAGGAAAAAAAAAAAAAAAGCAAAACAGAAAAAAAGAATAGGAAATAATACAGAATTTTTTTTTAAAAGGAAGAAATCACTAGTTGATAAATTACATATTGTCCTCTTAGAAATAGTTGTTTAAGGTACAAATTTAAAGCATACAAAGTGGACAGTGAAGCTGCAAACAGTTCCGTTCAACAATCTAACAAAAATTTAGTAATATGGTTATCAGTCCTACACACTTAAACATACATGCAGTTTTATCCTTTAGAGCACTTTCTTTTTACTTTTGCTTTTTAAGTCCATTATCTGTTTAGTTATATCATGTTTCAGCTTGCTCAGTACCTTACTGATCTGTTTTGTTGCTGTTATTTCCTTTTTAATCACCTTATATAATTCTGTTGTTTTGTCTTTTGAGTTTTTCCTTATCCATGGCCCATGGATCAGCTTTGATGAAGTTGGGAGTTTTTGGAGGTATTTTGTTACCTTGTTTTCTCATATTCTATTGGTTTTGTTGTTGTTTAGTCTTTTTTTTTTTTTTTTGAAGGTACAACAGAACAAGACATAACACAGCCAATTGAGACAGTGCAGTGAAATTGGTACAGAACATGACAACAGGTTACTGGGGTAACAGTAATACGTGCCATAGTATATCTCATCTTCACAATAGTTGTTCTTTCAATAAGGTTTAGCAAAGTCAAACCAAATATAGAACATTATAGAACTTATCAAAACAGAATATTGAATAAAGTAATACAATTAATCAGAACAAAGCAAAACGGTGATAATAATATTTGCCTTCAAAAAGATGGTAGAAGGAAAGCCTCCTTATTTGCTATGTTGTATATATAGTCAACCTCCCAAGAGATGCTCAGACCTCTGGCTCCCATTTGCTAAAGAGGGGGCGTGGAGATGGGCTGGGGTGTTTGATTCTCAGCCCCAGTGTCAGTAGGCTCATGGCTGCTTACCATGGAGGCGGGCTGGTTTCTTGGTTTTTCCAATGCCCTATGTTCCAACATGGCGTGAATCTTGGGAAATGCTGGCAGTTTTCCCCCCTGGGGTGGCTTCCACTTGCTTGAGCCACAGCTGCTTACCAAGGAGGTGGGCTGGTTTCTTGGTTCCTCAGCACCCTAAGTTCCAACATGACATGGATCTCAGGAAATGCTGGCTGTTTCTCCCTCTGGGGTGGCCTCCTTCCATAGTGTTTTATGAATTGATTTTTCCATGTAATGTGTAACTTTTATTACAAAGGATTTCTACACCATCATATCAACTCTTTTGATAGAACCTCACATTTTTTTAATCACCTTGCTGCGCTATATGAGGGGTGATAAAAATATGGTATGTTTAAATACAATGATTACAATAAAACATATTACCATCAATCCCCCTTGAAATACTCCCCCTCACTTGCAGCACGTTTATCCCATCATTCTTGTCACTTCCTGAAGTAGCACTCACCTTTTGTGAGTGTCTTTAGTCATGCTTTCATAGCTGCCTTCATGTCCTTAATTGATTCAAAACATTTATCTGTCATGGTTATTTTTTACTTTAGGGAAGTGTCAGATTTGGTGAATCAGGTAGATGAGGACACACCATGATAGTTTTATAAGACTGCTTTTCTGTTGGGTGGTGCATAGCAGCAGCATCCACTGTATCTTTGATCACATCTCATAAAGGCATTTTATGAAAGAGAACTTCCAAAAATATTGCAGAAAGTGGCAAGAATGATGAGATAGGTGTATTCAAAACAAGGGGGAGTATTTTGAAGCAGATTAATAGCATTGTGTCTCTTACTGTAGCAAATTATATATTCACCACATTTTTTAGTTACCTCTTATAATTAAGATCATTTTATATCCTTGCCTAGAAACTGCTATAGTACATAATTGCTTAAAATGAGTTTAATATGATTAACCTGGGGGAAAAATTAAAATACATAGTATAATTTGGAAATGATCAGCATTGAACTTGCAGAGCAAAGCAGAACAAGTAGAAGCACCAAGTTACTAATCTTAAAATACGTATGACTATACATGACAAGGGATTTTGGCTAATTCTGGGAGGATGCCTGAGTTACACAGGCCTGAAGAAAGACAGAGTGATGTAGTTTATATGTTGGAAAAAGAAAAATTTTCCTGGAAGAAGAAAGTCTTCACCTAAAGCCTCAGAGGCTACAGAAAGTATGGATATGAAAGAGGAAATAAAAATACTGTGACTTGAAGGCATGGTAAATGAAAACTGAAGAAATAAACAGGAGCCAGGTCATTTTGTCTGGAATCTTTCAAAACCCTCATTAACTACTGTTTGTTCCATGGGACCATACTTTTTCAGCTAAAAGAAGCCTCTTACCCTCTAAATCATCATGGCACTTAACCTTCCCCTCTCAAGGTACTGATCTCACTTTAAGTGTAATATTATTGTTTCTTTTTTTAAAAATTAATGCTATTTTTTGTATTTTCTAAATTCCTTAGAATGATTATGCTCAAACATCTTTTTTCCCCTTGTTGCTTGTAGTAGATGGTTAATAATTGTAGAATCATTTAATGAATAGGCAGTAAATAAATTTAGTAGATACTTTATAAAATGAAAGATAAGGAAAGTTACTCAAATTCATTCTTTCTTAGCACAGCAGGAAGGAGAAATAATAATCCTATTAAGAGCCTAAATGTTATCTTCAATTGAGCTCTTGTGTTCTCTATAAAGTTATACATCTGTAAAACTGATGAAACGTAGATTCTCTCGAGATACATGTTTTAACAGTATGTAATATATTACTTCTTTAATACAGTAGACAACATGCAAATTATATTTCATTATAATACAGTGATCTCCCAAGGCCAATAGGTCTTAATAAAAAATACCACATTTGTATAATATACTTTCTTTGAGTATTTACATTTAATAAATAATCTTTTCAAATCTATTCAGTGAGTATAATGGATGGAGATGAAGCACAGTCCTGCTTTACAAAGCCTTCTTCAAAGGTACCTTTGGGAACCCTCTTTTGTAGTTCATATTTGTATTGCGCAATATTTCAGAAATATAAATGTTTCCTGCTGAGTTTTTATGACATACAAAATTTACTAGAGTGTTTCTGCTGACCTATCCAAAACAAGCATTGATAATTTACTATTATTGCACAAAATGCTGATGGTTTATTATCATTACTATTATTGTACTTTATTCATTTAAGTGTCAGTGTTTTGTAGCCTTTTAGCTGTTGATAAATATTTTGTTGGAAGTATACCAATTTCTCCCCAATGTGGGGAGAAATATGATTAGCCAAAACCTCTAAAGATACTGAGAGAGAACTGAATACATACTTACTATAGCTTTTATAAAACATTTTAAGTTTTTATATACATTCCAATGTATATTATTTATTTTATTTGCTTATCAGTTATATATCAGCATAACAAATTAACTCAAACCTCAGTGGCTTAAAATAATATTTATTATCTTATGATTTCTATGGCTACTAATCCAGGCAAAGCTTAGTTGGGTTCTGTGGCTCACAGTGTCTCACAGACCTGTAAGCAAGGGTTAGCTGGCTGCAGTGATTTCTGGGCTTGACTGGAGAAGGAACTCCTTCCAAGCTCACTCACTCATGTGGTTGTCAGCAAGATTCATTTCCTTACAGGCTGCAGGCTAGAGGCCTCCCTCACTCTTTGCCATGTGAGCTTCTGAACAGGGCAGCATGCAACATGGCATCAGCTTCACTGAACCTGAAAAGACTGGGAGGGAGGAAGTGACACAAGGAGGGAGTGTAGGGAAGTGAGCAAGTTGTACCTTGAGTCATTACATTTCTGTATATAAATATTGGAAATTGATATAATTACTAAATGTCAGGATAACCAAAGACCCCTACAATGAAGTTGAGAAGTTAGGCACTTATGGGTGATGCCAAGTTTCTGAATTATTGGGTTGTATGGTAATGGCTTAATTGTTTTCCAAAGTGTTTATGCTATTTTACATTCCCAGTAGCTGTGAACAAGAATTATCATTGCTGCATATTCCCTCTAAAACTTGACATTCAAGGGTTTTTTTTTTAATTTTAAAGAAAAAAACTAAAAACAATGGTGCAAAATTTCAAAGTAAGATTGTAGGAGGGTAGCAGTAGTGAGTATATTGTGCATCGTTATTTTCAGAGTAGTTGCTCCTATTACAAGCTGTTGACATGAAAAATTGATCAAATGATACAGGTACACGTCTTTCTTTTCAATGAATTAATATCAATTAGTAGTATAACTATCTTAACTGTATGTGTGTGTATAATATATTTGTGTGTGTGTATATATATATATACATTTATTTTTCCTTTTTCCTTCCTTCTTTCCTCCTTTTTCCCACCTCTGTTTCTCTTTCAGGCATTCGAGGTACTGTGCATTTTAGGCCATTTAACCATTTTAGGTAATATACAGTGGTATCATTTCGTTGTTATAAACTTGTCATTTTCCTAATAATCAATGATGTTGATGTTTTTATCTGCTTCTTGGACATTGGCATATATTCTTTTGTGAATTACCTGCTTGAACATTTGGTACAGTTGACAATATTCTCCCAATATTGTAGGCCTATTTCTGGTCTCTTTGGTTCTGTGATAACTATTTTATCCAGATTATTCTTATTTCATTATCTCTACATTTCCATGTCTGTTTCTATTGATTGATTTTTCTACCGACTGTGAGTCTTATCTTTGCATTTTTGTCACATCTAGTAACTTTTCTGACAGGCAGTTAAGTTACTCAGTCCTTTAGCAATCTGTTTTAAAGCTTTGATAGATTAGAGTAGCCTTTTGATAGGCTCAGAATAGACTTTACTGAGGGTCTTGTTTGGCACTGTTATTAAGGTGTAACATTACAGCATTCCCCATTGAATTTCACACGTGTACGGTGGCTTCTCCTCTCTGACTGGGCATAATTGGATCCTGGTACAGCTCTGTGAGAACTTAGAGGAATTTCTACTTGCAGATTTCCAGTTATCCTTCATCTAACCTTGTACCCACTCTCCCACCCCCAGCCCCAGCTTGTCTTAGTATTGCTCCACTGGCTTAATACCTCTCTGTAGACTTGTAGAACTTCTCTAGTGTGTGGTGCTTTCTCTATATTTTGCTTCACAGATTCTACCTATCATGTCCTTCCTGAAATCTGTTTTCTTCTTTCCCTTAGTTTAGCAAGGCTTCATTTCTCTGCTTGGATTATTCCTTTCTTTGAACTGCTGTTCAAACACTACTTTCAACAAAAATGTAGGGTAATCTGAGAGCTCATTTCCTTCCTTTCAGAGATTACAGTCCTGGCATTGCCTGTTGTCAAACATATGAAAATTATTTTTTCATACATTTTATTCTATTTTCTAGTTACTAATAGTGACCCTGTTACTGCATCATGACTTTTTTAAAAATTAAATTTTTATTCTGTTTAAGGTTCATGTATTTTCTGTATTAAAGATATCTTTCTATTTGTTGCAAATTTATCTTCTGTTTGTATTTGGTGTTTTGGGGAGGATGCTCAGGCATAGTCTTGTGCTAGAGACAGGTTTTTACTCTTTTTTCACATTTATTTTAAAATATTTGTATTAATACAACATATGGAAAAGTACATTATATAACATACATAAATTAAACAAATAGTTTTAAAGGGAATAACAATGTAATTGTGACAAGTGAGAGAAAAAATCATTAACACCCAGGAAACCTCCTTTATGAGATCTTCCCACCACCTGGACCCAGTCTTTTAGAGCAGAGTCTAAGACACAGGCGTAGGGGAGGTCCGCTAGCCAGCCCACACCAGCCTTCTTGTGCATTCACAAACACTGCTTGTTCCCTTGTGAGCACCATTGTGCCCCAGTGCCAGACACTGATGCACCCGAGCTCCTTGGCCCATCTTGTAACAAACAAATATACCTACCTGATATAAAATAAAATGGTTAGCATAATCTGTATCGTTCCATTTCCATTTTTGTTTTTCTTTGTGTTTGGTAGCTTGTACTGTAGCATTATCACAGTGAAGAATGAGTTTTAAAACTCACATATACTGCTGTGGAGAACTGTAAAGGGCGAACTCACAGCTGAGGCAACTGGAGAGACTTCAGAGAAGACAAAGTGTGTGAGCTTGGGTTTGAAGTGGTTCTCAGACTTGGCTGTTCACTGGAGACATTTAAGGAGCATTTAAACCTAGCAGAGCCTGGTTTCGCCTGCAGAAATTCTGATTGTTTTGGGGTATTTGTTTGTTTGTTTGTTTGTTTTTCTTCATACTGGGGATTGAACTTGAGCCCTATTTTATTTTTTATTTGAGACAGGGTCTTGCTGAGTCACCGTGGCTGGACTTCAGCTTGCTATCCTCCTGCCTCAGACTCCCACAGTGCTAGAATGACATGTGTTTGCCACCACTACTAACTTATTCTGGCAATATTTGCAGGGTCTCTAGGTGATTCAGATGTGCAGAAGTGTAGAACCTTAGGCTAGACTGGCCTTCTCCTTAAACCAAGAACAGTATAGAGTTCCCTTTCTGCTGACCTCATTGAGTAGGGTGGAGTTTATTATTGTAATCCCATGGAAAAGTTACTGAAATTCCAATAAGTAATTCTAGTCTACCACTTAAAGTGCAGTCCACAGTGAGAGTAAAGAAACGAACACATATCTGTAGATGGATGTAGGGAACCAAGGAGGTCCTAAAGTTCAGTTATAACAATGGCTCATCTGAACAAAAGCCACAGGTTTTATTTGTGAAGTGGGGAGTGGCTTGGGATGAGTAACTGTGAGAAAGGTGGGAAGTATAAGAGTGCTGTGAACTGGGCTAGGTAGATGGCCTGATAGCACCTCTACAAAATGCAGAGAGAGGGAGAGAGATGCAGAAATAGTAATCTTCATATCACAGATGAGGAATATCTTGTGTTTTGGGGTTGGTGCTTCAGATTTGATGTCTACCCTTCATGCCTTGAGACTTTATAGATTCATTCTTTCTCAAGCCTCAGTCTCAACAGCATCACTTGGCTTAGCTCACATATACTACTTGGGCTATAGGTGGGGCATCACTGACCTGTCCATGGCTTTAAAGGCTACATGTCAGTACCTCAGCTAGACCCATTTACATTGCTTTAAGCCAATTGAGGAGATTAAAAAAAATCTTTGGCCAGCTCTGTACATGTCAATATGCAGAAATGGGGCCAGGTTTAGCCAAACTAGAGACAAAGGCTCTTCTTGAAAGAAGAGCTATCCTCATCATCCTCTACAGAACAGATGTTTTGTTGATAGTGGTTTTGTTTTGTTTTTTTGTTTGCTTAAAATTTCTAATATACCATGAACTGACTGCTATTTTGATAAAATACAATGAAAATGAATTACTGTAAAAATGAGAAACACACATAAAGTGCAAGCCTCAATGTTATTATATTCAACAGATGTACAATAACTGAATACAATTGCTATTAAGATGTCAAAATGTTTGCTCTTGTTTCCATGTTTGTTGTCACCGGTGTTAAACTGAGCTCTAGGGCTGGTGGTAGCCTGCACATCAGACTTGAAGTAGTAGTGATATGGAAGGCAGCATAGTAAGAGTCCTGCTATAAGTGAAGGAAATACGAATCGTAAGAGGAGAGGTTGGGTTCAGAGCACGTAGGGCCTCAAATGCTGGAATAAATAGCGTGGCTTTTATTCTACAGGCATTGGGGAGCCAGAAAATTCTCAAAAGGATGGTCTGATTGGCAGCACCTGTATAATGGTTTTATAGGGAGAGCACATGGTTGACAGGGACTTGAAAATGAAGGGGGTATAGTAAGTAAAGTAAAACAGAAACTGTAGAAGTCACTCTAGAAATGCTAATCAACTTTAGAGGGTGCAAGGATTTAAGTTAGCTAGTCACTCAAGTTTAAATGATCCTTAAAGCACAATTAAAAGCTAAATCAAAACAAAACCAACCTAATATATTTTCAGAAACCACGCAGATAGAAGACCCAAGAAAACAATGGCGAGGGGAACAGGAGAAAATGCTCAAGGACTATCTCTCAGTGGCTCAGGATGCACTCAGGACCCAGAAGGAGCTGTACCATGTGAAGGAGCAAAGACTGGCTTTGGCCCTGGATGAGTATGAACGATTAAATGATGCCTATAAGGAAAAGTCAAGTTCTCGCACAAGCCGTAAGTATAGTGTATTTGTTGAGACTCTAAAAGTACAGATGGAATTTTAGATAGTAGAAGGCTGCTTACACTTCAGTGGAGTTTAGCCATGAGAGGTGAGGAAACCTGCATATTTCTCAGTAAAACACCTCACCCCTAGTCCAGATAAAAATCTCCCCATTTGAGGCTGGATGCGGTGGTGCATGCCTGTAATCCCAGCACTCAGGAGGCTGAAGCAGGAGAATTGCTGTGAGTTTGAGAGCAGCCTGGGCTACAAAGTGAGTTGAAGCCCAGCCTGAACTGCACAGTGAAACTCTGTCTAAAAAAGACAACAAAACAAAATAAAACTCCTTATTTGGAGATGATGCATACCTCGTTTTTGTACTTGTCACTGCCTGAGTACCTTTTGTTCATTTATGAATTAATTTTTACCTTTTCAGAACAAGCCAAGTAATTTGGCCTTTTTGCTACTCTTGCTACAATGTTTTTAGTGGGTAGACTATTAGAACATAGTTCATGTTGTCTGTCACTCCCCACTCCAACTTGAGCTGACTGATTTCTTCCTTGTCTCATACATTGATAATCTAGAGCTAGAGCTCACCTTGTTTAAAGAAATAACTACAATGGGCTGGAAAGTTCTGCTTAAATTATAAGCTCTTGGATAATGCAAAGCCCTAAAAAGCTGCATCTGCATGATAATTCTCTAAAGAAATAGTATATGTAAAATACAGAAGAAATTTGTGAGATTCCTTTTTCCTGAGTTTTTAAAAACAGTAAGAGTTTTGAAAATTACTTTTATACTTAGGTGTCTGACAACAAAGGAATTATAAAAGAAAGTAATATCCATAGAACAATATGAATCTTGCTTATAGAGTCAGTAAATTCTAAGTTTAAAAATAGTTATACAACTGTAAAATAATTAAAATAAATTTTTTTCTTTTTGAAAAGTATTCTCAGGATCTTCATCCAGTACTAAGTATGATCCCGATATCTTAAAAGCTGAGATCTCTACTACACGATTAAGGGTAAGAAGCTTTTATTGTAGTTCTACATTGATTATACCCATAGCACATGAAGGCCCTGTCTAGTTATCTCACATTTCTATTCTCTGTAGGAAAAGTCTCCATTTACTCCTTCTAAGTGGTCTTTTCTCCCTTTGTTTTAACAAGTTCAGTGTTTGGGATTGTCTTTGTTACTGAGGAAAAATATATTTCATTATTAGGATTTTTGTTGTTATCGTTGCTAGCAGAATGACACTGAAGCAAAATTTGAGTATTGATACCTTTCTTTTCCTCATGCTGAGTTTTGTCCTGGATAGTTAAGCCAATTTACTCTTTTGTTAGCCAACTCTGCATTTAAAGGTATTTGCAATTTGTGTCATCATGCCATTTCCTTTTTAAGACAAACTATAAGTTTTCCATAATTTCTTATATAGATTGGTTGTGATCTTTTTTCTAAATCAAGCTGTGTTAAGGCCAGATTTTATTTATTCTTCATTTTGGAGGTATTATAAGCTGTTTACTATGCAAAATATTCATGCAACTAATGCCAGAGTCATAAGATAATTACCATGACCACATAAGCTTCCATGTGTTCCTTTATTGTTATTACTTACCATCCTCTTCCTAAAACCAGTATGAGCCTCCTTTATATTGTAGGTTAATTTTTTCCTGCTTTGAAGTTTGTAAAACTTTAATACCACTATATGTATTATTTGGTAGGGTTTTGTTTGTTTGTTTTTTGGTTTTAGTTTTTTTGTTTGGTCAGTTGGTTTTGTTTTGTTTTTTGAGACATGGTCTTGCTATGTAGCTCAAGTTAGCCTTGGAATTCACTGTGTAGTTCAGGCTAACCTTGAATAGGTACTCCTTCTGTTCCAGCCTCCCAAATGTGGGGACTGTAGGTATGCACCACCATACCCACCACCATATATTCTTTTATTTAAGAACATTTCAAGATTCACACACATTCACTTTTGTTATCATTATCTTTCTACTTTGGTGAACATACCATACATTCTTTATCCTTTCTACCATTAATGTACATTGGAGTTCATTTCAGTTTCTGATTATTAAAAATTATGCCACAATGTACATAATGTATATATTGTTGATAAAGGAGTAGAATTGCTACATCAAAAATATATGTATTTTAAATGGATATTGCTGAACAGTATCAACCTTTCTTAATGTCTGCACTTTGATACTGAATTATATCATGCACACAGAAAAAGAGCATGAAAAAGTTTATGTAGAGGTTGGGGGGTGTAACTCCTGGGTGGAGTGTGTGCTTATCATGTATGAGGCCTAGGTTTAGTCCCCAACCCTGAAAACAAAGAAACAAAAAAACCTGACGTATGTTTATTGGAAGTAAAGTCTTACTTCAATTTGAATTTCTTGGTTTAATTTATGAAGTCATCTATATATGTCATTTCAATTGTAAATGAATAAAACCTCTGGGGCATTATGGGCTTGTTACTCTGTTCATCCATTTGTATTTCTCTGTAGATTTCTTAAGACTATTATGTGTTGGTTTTGTCAGATGCTTTGATACTGTATCGCTGTTCCATGCCTAAACATTTCTGTGAAATAGTAGACTAGATATTTTATCTTTAAAAAAGGAAATGAAGACATTTTTGTTCAAAACCTCCTCAATAAACAGCAATACTCACTTGAGCACTACACTTCTCAGGAAGTTATTACTTATTATTACTGCCTTTTGAAATGTTAACCGTTTTTCATAGTTCTTATCTTTGGAAAGCACATTGTGAATGGAATAACCATAGTACCCTATTGTAGTCCATCCATTTAAATTCCTTGTAGAAAGTATGCAAACTGAGGGAGGAATTTTAAAACAAAAACATATTAAGGTTATGTTAGACAGATAGCTCTAGAAGGAAATGGAGCCTCACGTCAATCAGGGAAGTCACAGGAGAACCCAGGTTATCAAATTCCCTATAACTTTTCTAACACAGCAAAATTTTTAGATAAAGCTTATTCTATATAAGGATTAATTTACTCTTAATACTAAGAGTCTGTATTTCCTGAAATCTCATTGCTCTGTGACCAAATCTCATGAAAGGACTCCTCTCAATAAGATGTCAGACATAACTATATTAAAAGGTCAGAAGTGACCCTGTCATGGCCCTGGGATTTAGCTCAGTGGCATAAGCATCTGCCTGGGAATCACAAGGTTGTGAGTTCCATCCCCAGTACCACAAAACATTTAGAAAAAAAGAAGTGACCCTGTCTTCATCTCTGTTATTAGTGCTGATGTGGGCAAGTGAAAATGCCTTTTAAAATCACCCTTATAGCAATCTCGCCCTTTTGGCTTATATTGCTCTGTGATGTTTCCTGCTGGTTCACACTCTAAAAGCTTAGGCTGCTCTGGTATTTATACACATTTTGGCCAAGTAGCACTTTCAGAAGTGGACGGGTAGAAAGATGGCTGATTGATAGGTAGCACGATAGAAAGCCTCTCTGAGAAAAACAACTCAGATGCTAAAATTTAACACTGTGGAGAAGACCAGACGAAAGGAGAGGAATTCTCATGACCCAGGAAGAAACTGAGAAAAAAGAAAAAGAAAAAAAATTTAAAAAGAAGAAGTGTGGACAAAGGGCTGGAGCTGGGCGTGCTCACATCACTGTACTGGGTGCATCTTAGAGTCGGGCGACTCACGATCGAGCTGAGGTTACATCCCCGCCAACAGCGGGGATTGGTGTGCTCGGCGGGAGGAGGCACTGCAATAGGGAGTAGAAACGGAGAACTGGGTGCACAGACTTTGGTGAGTGCTGGGAATTGGGTTCCCCAGAGTGGGATAAACAGCTAGACGACATATTGGATTTGAGCAGGACAGGCTTGGGTCAACAATTGAGGTGCCATTAGTCAGTGGCTCCTGGCCCAAAGTGGATTGGTAGTATCTGCTTGGGCTGGGCCATGCCCCTGGTTGGGACCCAATAGCCAGGGACAAGGCTGTCCCAAACCTGTGACATCCACAGAGCACACACTGATGTGTTAAAGACACTCACTGGCCTAGAGGGGAGGAGCCGGCCCACATCGCCCCTGCTTGTGCCTCACAGATCAACAACAGGCTGGAGAGAACAGTGGTCCCCTAGCCAGTATGCTTCAGAAAAACTGTAAGCAATACAAAAGAGTCCTGAGACCTCCACCATTCACCTGTGTCAAAGAAACCAGAAACATGACAAGACAGAGAAACAGCAAAAAGCCTCCAACCACTGACCTAGGGAGTATAAGTCCAGGAGAGGTGAATGTGGAGGAGACTGAGGGCAGCAAACATGTAATATCAGACACGGCCTCATCGGAAATAAAGAAATACTTCCATGACCTCATTGATGAATTTAAATCTGAAATTCTAACTCAGGTGAAGTAAGATATAAGAAGATTAATAAAAGAAATGCTGGGCACTCCTCAAGAAGACACAAATGAAAGAATGGAGGAACCCAGAGAAAGGAGAGAAGACTTTGATGAAGAATATAAACCAAATCTAGAATACATGAAACAGATCCAAGGAGAATATCAGGAAATCAAAAACTCCATTGAAACCTGGCAAAACTTCTTAACAGAAACTAAAGACAGACTTTCAAAACTTGAAGATAGATTTGCAATGTATGATCATGAAAGGAAGGAACTCTTAAAAATAACAAGGAATAAGGAAGTAATGATACAAAAGCTACAAGACAACAAGAGGATCTATAACTTAAGAATAAAAAATGTGAACAAAGAAGCAGGGACAAATACAAATGAAATAAAAAGGCTATTCAGAGAAATAATTAAGGAAAACTTCCCAAGCATAGGAAACAGAAGTGATGTTCAGATATATTAGGTATACAGAACTCCAGCCAGTTGCAACCAAAACAGATCTACACCCAGACATATAATAATCAGAATCCCAGAAATCCATCACAAGAACAGAATATTAAAAGCAGTCAGAGAAAAGAAACTGATTACCTATAAAGGAAAACTCATCAAAATTACAGCAGAATTCTTGATGCAAACTATCAAATCAAGACGAGCTTGGAGCGAAATATTCCAAGACTGAAAGAAAATAACCTCCAACTCAGATGGATGTACCCTGAAAAACTATCTCAAAATTCATGGAGAAACAAGATATTTCCACAACAAGGAGGAACTGGGGGAGTTCGTGACCACCAATCCAACTCTGCAAAGCATACTACAGGACATTCTAGAGAGAGAGAAGAAAATCACCAGGATTCCAGGAACAATGGCAGAAAGGCCTCAATGAGGGGCAGACAATGAAATGGAGGAGAAAAGTAAACAACAAGGACAGAAAAATAGCATAGCAGAGATGAGGCAAAGAAGATTGGCTATATCGATGTTTTGTCTTGACTGATTTTATTCGAATCTGGTGTGCTTGATAATATCAAGTCTGAGAGTAGAGGCAACTATGAAGATGACAAGATTCAATAGGATATCCATTCTGGTTTGATTATTAACGGCCTTTGAAGTCCTATAATGTCTCCAATGTTTGTTTTTTTATTAATAGTGCTTTGTACTGCTATGTTTAATTATACTTTGCCTGATGATATAGACAATTTTATTAAAAACAAGAGACATCATAGTAACTACTGTAGATCACCTAGTATTGTGGTTTTATATGTCCTTTTCATTTTGTGTTTCTCTAGGAATTTGTATTGTTGACTTGTTTTGATTTGTTTTTCCCTCTAATACAGAAAGGCTAGGTATACATATAGAGACTTACACATGTGTAGAACTTCTAAACAGTTTACGAGAATTGATTATAGTTATTGTAAAAAAAACAAAGAGGAAAAGAAAGTATTCTAAAAGATATAACTGCATATATGTTTTGGTGTGTAGGATTGATGGCCATATTACTAATTTCTTTTGGATAGATGAACAGAACTGATTGCAGTCTCATTGTTTTAATGTTCACTTTGTATGCTTTACTTTTGCTTCCTTGAACAACTACTTCTAGGAGGAAAATATGTAATTATCAACTAGTGATTTCTTACTGGTTATTTTTTTGAAATTATGTATTGTTTCTACTCTCTTTCTGTTTCATTTTTTTTCTTTAAACAGTAATAAAAAAAACACTACATGGTCATTTTGAAAAAAAAAAAAGAAGTGGATGGGTAACAGTTAGAAATCTTGGGTTTTGATAACCTGTCCCTTTTTGGCTGGCTCACCAAAATATATAAAAGTTCCTTTCACAGATTAATGTCACAGGAATAATAATTTATGAATGAACTAAGTCTTCTTTGCTTTGGTCTTTCTGTATACTAGTCTGAATTTTTGTTCACAGTAACATTTTTTTTTTAAGGAAAGTCAAACACTAGTTTCATACTTTATTATCTTTATGCAACATATTAGCAGGTGCCACACTGGCTTTTCCCAAAGTCAAGTCTTTGGGAACTAAGTATTTAGGCACAGCTGTCTAAAACATCTGCTTCATACTAGTTTATATCGTGATCATAGGTAGTGATCATTGGACTGCATTGTCCTCCTTAGTCAAATGGGATGACAGTGTTTCCTGATATCTTATTTCAGTGTGTTGAGATGATGAAATAAATCAGTTAATGCTTTCATAACTCTTTGTATGGTTATTATTTTCTTTTTGATAACTTAATTTTTTATTTTACTTTATTTTTTGTCAGTATATATTTGTTATATATCATTTGTTTGGGAGATTAGGTATGGGGATAGCATATCTTTGTGATTTTATTTTTTAGATTAATTTTATTGGATATCAATATTCCCTATCAATCATAGGGAATTTGTACCTGTACATAATATATCTCATTTTTTCTTTTTCCCCCAGTCCTCTCCCCTCCCTTCAACCTCTCTTCCTCTATTTACAAATGTTTTGTTTGCATTTTTTCTTTGTATTCTTTTTTTCCTTTCTCTTCCTCCATTTTACCCTCCCCACTCCTTTGTTCTCCTTCCCATTTGAACATTTTCTTCCTGTTTCCCAATGGCTATCAAACATTTTGGTTCTTATTATAACTGTACCATAAAGTAGGATAAATCTGAGATATTTCTAGGTGAATGGATACACTTTGAGACCATACTTTTTAAGTGAAGTAAATTGGAATATGCATGTTCAAATATCACATTATTTCTCTGGTGTGAGAAACCAAAAGTATATATAAAAATCTTTCTGATTTTAACTGCTTGAAAAAAATCTGTTTTTTTTAGGAAGAGCAATGCAAAACTTTTTCAAATCCAAAATTAGTCTTTATTTATAATAGATATTTAGACCGTAGCCTTCTTGGGTTAAGGGATAGATGTCAAATTTAACTAACATTTTTTAAAAGAATCTGTGCTCAAGATTACAGATAGATAAGATGTGGTGAAAATTTGGTGGAAAAAACTTTTGGTGAATGTTATTAAATTCCTACCATTGTTTACTAAATTGAAATAGAATGCTGGAAATGTAAAAGAAAATCTTTAGGAAGACAGGAATTTGAGAAATTTATTGAGCACCACAGCATGTGGTCAAGTAACAACTTTTGATTTTGTGAAAGATGAAAACAAAGGCCCTTTTGGTTATATATTCCAGTCCATATGTGGCTAGCTAATGGACACTATAATTAATAATGGTAAATTACCTTTTGTTCTCAGTATTTAATCACATATTGTTAAAATGGCATCTCTTTGAATTATTTTTAATAGAAAATAAGCAGAAAAGTCAAAATCTCATATTTGTTATCTTGCATAGATTTAAAAGAATGGAAACTGAATTTAAGATTTGGTTTTGTGTGTGAATAGAGTTAAAATAATCATGTGCATGTCAAAATGTCACATTTTAACTGATATAGCTAATGTAGCAAAATCATAGCATTGTGCTTTAAGAGAAAAAGAAATATTCATTTTGAAAATATAGTACATTACTACTGAAATAAGGTTTGTCTCTTGACTACATATAAATGATATCTTTACCACCTACATTAAAAAAAAAATCTTGGCTTACATTACAAGTTCTTTCAGCTGTGACTTACCTTATTTCAGGGTCTTGAAGGAGAAAGCAGCACTAACTGGAGATACCAAATGGTTTTTTATTCTCGTGATATTTGGAAATGAATTTTGTATTGAAAGTGGTGTTGGTTAGAAAATAGTACAACAATCTGAGTGATTTTTGAATGACATTAAAAATGATGATACATTCAACAAAAAAGTAAAAACCAGAAAGAAAATGAGAAGTATATACTATTTAACATAAGTACTGTTATTAACTATTATATTATGCTAGTAACTTCAGATAATTAAATTTTGTAGTGAAGTAGTGTTTTTTTTTCCTTCAAAAGCATCATTGGGCACATTTATGGGTTTTACAATATTTTGTTTCTCTTTTCTATGTAATGATTTTGACTGCCTTTTCTAACTTTGAAGAGTACTGTACTACAAACTAAATAATATATACTTAAAAATAAATCCTTAGAAAAATAAAAAAGAAATCCTTCATTGTCATTGTGTTGCTGAAGAAATACTCAGTTTCTCCTCACCTGTTTAAGCCACTGTACTAATCTTTCCATTTTAAGTCTTAAGCACCCTTATGTCCATCATGCTCATAGCATTATACAAAATTAAATGAAATGAATTTCTTCTAGGAGAGAACAAACTATCTGAGTGGACAAGATTGACTGGAAAATACTCATTCATAAGTGATTAATTCTAAATGATTTTATAAAGCCTGGATAAATGTGTATGCAGGAATTGGAAAAATTGAAAAATAAAATAAGTAAATAAGGAAGAATTATCTTAAAGATACTCTGTTGTGGTAACATGAAACCTTATATGTGAATAGAGAGAATATTATAATTATAATTATCTTTTGTATTTTCATCATATACCTAAAATGTTTTGTTCTTTTAATTACTGTCCACCCTATTGGATAATTTTGATAATATTTTAGGATAAAATATCATTTAATCTAAAAGTATTATACCATATAGTTCTGTAAGCTGGGAACTCTTAAACACAACCACTACACCATTATAACTTTTTGAAATGTTAGGTTGAATTCTTTGATGCTATCCAAATACTTTATCAATTTTTATGTTTCCCATTTGTTATTGTTGTCATTATTGGTTTATTTGAAGCAGGGCCTGAATATGATCTGTACATAGCAATTGGTAGATACAATTTTCATGTTTATTTTAGTTATCTTTTCTTTGTAACTGTCCCAAATAATAATGTCTTTTCTTGAAGCCCTTAGTTTTTAATTTTTGTTTCTTACATTCTCATGGTATACATGAACGTATTTATTCAGCCCCTGTATTTTCTTTACGTTGCTAATTGGATGTAGGCAGGGATTATAAGATCAAGTTTCTCTCCTCTTATCTCCCCATCCCCTATAGGGAGCAAATTTGTAATGGTCATATGTATCTGCATCTGGACTCATTTTTTCTTTTTATTTATAATAGTAGTCATTTATGATTATATAGATTCATTATTTTATTAAGGATTTTATTAAGGATTACAAAATTACAGACTTAAACATAATTGATATTGTACCAGTCATTTGTCAACTTGACTAGAACAAAAGGCTCCTGGAGAGAAGCCTGTACTTGCCAATGGAGGCACTATACTTGCCAATGGATTAAGCCATTGATGTTCATATTTAAATATGCTGCTAATGGTGGAGCCCAATTGGAGGTAATATTACTGGGGACATGTCACTGAGTCAGATATATCTCTCCAGATGCCTTTTCCCTATGCTCTGCTTCCTAGTTGCAATTAGATGAGCAATTGTGCCTCACCATACCTTCACCATGATGTTCCTGCCTTAGAGCCAGCTGACCATACACTGAATCTTCTGAAACCATGAGCCATATTAAACCTCTCCTCTTTAAGTTGTGAGTGTTGAGTATATTGTAGCAACAGGAAAGTGACTAATATGAATAGGGTTTAGATATGCAATTCTTATTGATCCTCACATTTGCTGTTGTATACAAGGCCTATGCACATACATACACATCATTTGTAGAGATGTATTTCCATTTCCCTAGGTATTTGCCTAGGAGTATAATTGCTAGGTCATATGGTAAATTGCTGATTTATTTTATCTATTTGTGGAGTTTTATTATTGATCTTCCATATTTTTATCTATTGTTTCTTGAGATAGTGTAGTTCATATTTGTTCCATATAATTTTTGTTGGCTTTTGCTTTATTTTTGTTGTTAAAATTTTAAAACTATTCTATTCATCCATCTCGTTTCTCATGATAGTATATAATTACTGATCATTATGAATGGTTCTAGCAGCATCTGAGATTCTATTTTGCTCTATTTCTTAGATAAATTATTTTATTTTTAATCCTTTGATTATCTAGAGTTGATTTCTCATTTTCTTTAAAGGTGACTTTAGAGATAAAGGCACCATGGTGAGGATTTTTAGTAAGGTGGAGAAAGATTTTCAAAAGGAGCAGGTTGACAGTTGCCCTTTATTGGCTCATTTTAAGGGGCTTCCTGCAAGACAATGGAGTAAATGGTGAAAAGGGAAAGTAGTCATTAGTAAAATGCCATTTTGCTCATTATAGCTTTAATGTTGCAAGGTTCACTTTAAGGCCAGACTTGTGAAACTTGCCTTTCTTGTGATGCTTTTAAGGTCTACAGGTTTGTGAATTTACTTTTCTTCATTGTTATCTGCTTTCTCCCTTTGAAATAGAAGTTATTGCACCAGGATTATATGAGGTGGCAAGAAGCTCTGTGATTTTCAGTTATACTTATCACATTTAATCACAACTTCTTTCTACTTTTAAGAAATAACTTTGAAATCAATTTAAAGTGTCAGTTGTTTTAGCATAGCTAGTGTAGAAAGCAAGAAATGTGCAAAAGTCATGGGTCACTTGCCTCCAATTTAGTACTCTGGGTTGTGAGAGTTGATTCCATTGAAAAAGATCTATAAAATTAGATGGTTGGCTGCAGCTGTAGAAAGTTCAGTACATAAGAGAAAGCACAGGCTGTAGGGCATGTGTAGCTGCTTATGTCTTCACTTCTGCTGGGATATGGGGCTAACTAAGTTTCTAAGGTAGAAGGAAGAGTCAGATTTTACTAAGGCCGTTTTATTACCATTCTAGTTTGTCTTTCATATTGCATGTATTGTTGTGCCATGAGTAACTAAAATATTCATAATGGTAGTTTTGAAAGATTTTCCTGCCGGGTATGATGGGGCAGAACTGTAATCCCAACACTCTGGGTCACTGAGACAGGAGAATCATAAGTTTGAGACCAGCCTGGGCAATTTCAGGGCTTAGTGAGAGCTTGTATTTAAAAATTTTTTTTTAAATTTTTTAAAAATTGTAGAGAGAGTGGCCTCAGTGTTGAAGGGCCTGAGTTCAATTCCTAGTTACTGAAAATAAATCATCTGGGTTCTAAACTGATCTCTGTTGCTTAGTAGCAGTATAGTCTTCAGCAATCTACCTTCTTTTTTCTTTTTGAGTTTTAGATTTCTCATTGTTAAAATATAAATTAAAAGTATGTCTAGCTAGTGTATTAGTTCTTAAGTGGATTATTGAAAATAGGTACTTAGCACAATGCCTAGAATAAAAAAAAATACTGTTCATGAATTTTAGTTCTCATTATTGCATACCCAGAGAATACATTGTGCTAGTTTGCAAGTCAGCATTAGCCGAATCCTGTAGCTATGATCTAAGGACATTTGCTTTTTACACTTTGTGTACTATATTTGAGAGTGGGTTGGAGGTAGAAAGAGTTAAAACAGTGTTCCTCCAACAGCTAGGGATGACACATGGTTCTAAAGAAAAAAAGTTGTTTACTACAACCATATTCTCAAAACCAAAAACAGAAATACTAGCTTGAAATAATATTTGTTTTCATTTGTCAATATAATGGGAGTGAATTTTTCATTATTAACAAAAATAAAATGCCAAATTGCTACCTATGAGCTAAAAACCAATCAGGTAATCCACTAAGAAGACTCCCCAAAATAAAAGTAGTATCTTACAGTCAACGTTAGGTGAACAAAATAATGTGAAAGACAATAAAGGACAGATTAGCTCTGTATTAGTGTTACTGTGTAGTAAAACCCTATGTCTCTAAACTGAGAAGAGTTTAAATTTGCAGAAGTTAGTTTTATGTCAGCAATGGTGGTGCACGCCTGTAATCCCAGCTCTTTGGGAAGCTGAGCTGGGAATATCCCAAGTTCAAACTTAGCCTGTGCAATTTAGCAATATCCTGTCTCTAAAAGTGGGGAGAAGGCTGGCTGGGGATGTAACTCCATGTGAAGCCCCTGGGTTCAATTCTTGTTACTGCAAAAGAAAACTGTTAATTTTAGATTTTTTTTAAATTTCACTTTTTGTATTACTGTGGTCAAAACACCATGAAATCTACCTGCTTATCAGATTTTAAAGTTACAATATTAGTATTAAGCAGAAGCATATTGTTACATGACGAATCTCTCTAACTTACTGCTCTTATAAAAGTCAAAGTATTATTACCTATGGAACAGCAACTGCTACTTTCCCACCCCCATATCTCCTAGCAATCACCATTCTACTTTCTCCTTCTATGAGTGAGTGTTTTCTTCATGTAAATGAAATCATGTAGTCTTCATCCTTCTGTGATGGGTTTTATCACTTGACATAATATCCTCAAGCTCATCCACAATGTCACAGATTGCATAATTTCCTTCTTCTTTTAAACACTGAATAATATTTCATTGCAGGTGTATGCCAGTTCTTTATTCTTCTGCAGATAGACATTTAGATTATTTTCATATCTTAGCTGCAGTGATTATGCTGCAGTGAACATAGGACTGCTAATATCTCTTTGAGAAAGAGTATTTTCAATAATTAAAAATTTAAGTTGATGTGTCATAACAATCTGAATGATTTTAAATAGAATGCTGATAAATGAAATATGTTAATTATTTTATTCATTGTCCTGATCATGTCAATATCATGATTATTTTAGTCAACTCTGTTTTAAAAGATAAACAGGTTTTAGTCCAGCTATGTGAGTTGCTATTGATTTTTGGATTAGTGTCTTTTTTTTTTAAATAAAAGTGTTATTGTCTTTTTAACAGCACTTGAGATTACTTTCAGAAATACGTTGTCAGAGATAGAAAGTAGATATAGAATGAGGTATTGATTACTGATAGCTCTTTTGGCTTGGTAATAATATACTGTTAAACTGACCATCTTTACCATACACTGTGAATGAGCTCATTGCTCTTAGTGATATTAGAGTACCTTCAGAATCCAGTGCAGTTATCTTCTTCTCCCTGAAATCAGCCCTCAAACCAAGCCATGGCAGTCCTTTCCTTCTTTGGATTCTAGTAGCATTGCTTATTTCTTGTGTTATAAATTGAGCTTTGAAGTAAAATTATTTGTATTTCTCTCTATTAAAACATTTATGTGCCTTAGGGCAGAAACTTAAACATTTGGATAAACCCAATAGATAAATTATTGACTATTTTTTTCAAAGTATTGTGCCTTAAGGTATACAAATATGAGCATTACATGGCTCTTGTCCTTGTCATTTTGTTCCTCAGTCTCTGTCCTTAGTTTTTTCTCTTACAGTCTATGGTGCTGTCTTTTATCTTTCCACTTTTTCTGCCACTGCTTCATAGTTTATGTCTTTTTCTAACGAACTTCTGAGTAATTAAGTTGTCTAAGGCTTATTTCTGAACTCTTCTTTTTAAAAACACACTGTTTTAGAGGACAGTTCTAAAATATCACAATGTTAATGAATCTCAATTTTGTTATCTCTAGTCCAGACACTTCTGAACATATGCCATTTGCTATTGAAATCTCAACTTTGGACCCACTCACATCAAAACACTTTAACATGTTAACAATTGGGCAGTAATTCATGTGTCTAACTGCCAGGTGGCTTGAGCCACTGGTGGTACGTATATGACTGTCCCATTGAGCAGCTTTTTATGAATTTTATTAGTAAAAAAACACAATAAAACAATTAGATCCATTTGTATCACCAATGGTACAAGCCACCTGATGTGACAGTCAAGGATATACTACTAGTGGTTGAAGCTGATGGGAATGTGTTAAACCATTTACCCAGATGCCAAGCCAAAAGCTTGAAAGTGATGTTTGACACCTTTTTTCCCCTCACACACCATACGGAGTCCATTACTGAGTTCTATTGATTTCTACCTCCTTTGGGTCTTACTCTCTATAGCACTTGCCCACAAGACTGACCCACAGTGACGGTATCTCATAAGGCCAGTCACAGCAGAGTCCTCACAGTGATCACTTAAAATCTTAAAGCAGATCATGCTTTAGAAACCATCAACAGGGCTCTGAGATTATCTAATGCAGTTCTATCTTGTGCCACCCCTCCCCTCTTTAATCCAGCAACAGTAACATGCTTTAAATGCCAGAGATTTCCCCATACACAAACATGCTTTCAGGATTTTCAGACAAACTTTATCCATTAAAGACCACTTTTCTACCAAGTAAACTCCACTACTCCTCAATTTAACTGTCATTTCCACAGGCAAGCTCTATCCAGTCTCTTAGAGTGTGCGTCCTTTACCCCAGGTCCCATTTAGCTCACTGTATCCTTCATACTACCATGGTAATTGGTAAGATTATCTTGTTGGTTATTTTTTGAATATCTGGTTCATTCATGGTTTTGTAAGACCCATGAGGGCAGGGATCCTGTCTATTTTTTAATTTTTAATTTCTAATATTATTAGTACATGTTTGCAGTTTACAGTCATCTTGGGAAGTGGTAACATGTACATATTACAGCCTGTTTCTATTTTTAATCGCCTTCCCTTTCCCTCCCTCCTCCTCCAAGTCCCCTATCCTATTTTTCATTCTTGTTGCTATTATTAATCTTAGATCATGTTATGGCATATGTTTACATTAATTAAGGTTTAGGTTCCTTTATGGTATATCGTTTTCTCTTAGAACATTTCCCTATTGTAAGAGATCTATCTCTTTGTCTGCTTTTATCCATCCTTTATTACTCTTTTTCTTTGTATTTTGCATCACTCAAATGAGAGATGGCACATGGTATTTGAGCTTGTGCATCAAGTTTATTTCACTCAACATTATATTTTCCAGGTGCATCCATTTTCCTACAAATGGTCTCAAATCTGTCGTTCTTTATAGCAGAGTAGTATTCCATTATATATAGATACCACATTTTCTGTATCCATTCATCTGTTGATAGGTATATAGTCTGTTTCCAAGATTTAGCTATTATGAATTGTGCTGCTACAAAAATTAATGTTTGTATATATCACTGAACATGTCTTCAGCTCTTTGAGAAAGATATCTAGCAAGAATATCACTGTGTCATATGGAATTTTAAATTTCAGTTCTTTCAGAAATCTTCTTACTGATTTCCATAATGGTTGTACTAGTTTACATTCCCACCAGCAGAGAAGGAGCATTCTTTTTTTATGACAGCCTCACCAGCATGTTATTTGTTGATTTCTTAATGATAACCACTCTTTCTGGAGTAACATGGAATTTTTGCATCTGTTGACTTCACATATGTTGAACATATTTCTGGGATGAAGCCTACTTTATCATGATGTATGGTCTTTTTGATAATGTGCTGCATTCTATTTGCTAATATGATGTTGAGGATTTTTAAATCTAAGTTCATTAAGTAGATTGGTTGATAGTTTTCTTTTTTAGTTAGGTCTTTATCCAGTTTCACGGGTCAGTGTGATATTGGCTTTTATAAATAAGTTCTGGAGTATTCCATCCCTTTCAGTTGTTTAAAGAACTTCAGGAATATTCATGATATAACATCCTTAAAGGTTTTGTAGAATTCAGCAGTGAATCCATCAGGTCCTGGGCTTTTTTTAGCTGGTAGTTTTTTTATTATTGTGTCAATTTCATTACTTGTTATTGGTTTGTTAAGCATATTTATGTCTTCTTGGGTTAGTTTTATTAGTTTGTATCTAGGAATCTGTCCTTTTCTTCAAAATTTACTAATTTGTTGCAGTATAATTCTTTGGAGTAGTTACTGTCTTCTGGATTTTGACAATGTTGGGATTTCACCTTTTTCATTTATAATTGCATTGATGTGAGTCTTTTCTGTCTTTCTCTTGGTGAATCTGACTAGAAGCTTATCTGTTTTATTTATTCTTTCAGAAAACCAAATCTTCGATACATTTATTTTTTCTTACTGCTTTTTATTGATCTCAATTTCATTGGTGCCAATAAAATAAATAGTTACTTTGAAGAAAAAGAGACACTAAGGTATGCAGTGCTGATTCTGTAGCATCATGATGTGAAATCCAGTGATACTATTCTTTGTTCAGAGTGATTTTAGTCTGTTTAGTTTTGTTTAATTTCAAGATACATGAAGGTATGGACAGCTATTTTGAAGAGAATGAGAGACATTATGGCAGCCATTGTTGACTTCCCTATTGTCTGGTCTTGAATGCCTTCATCATCCTGTTCTGATCAGTTTTATACTATTTTGTTTTGTATGAATTCATTGTATGGATTCATTATATGGACAACTATTTGGAAGAAAACAAGAGACAATATGATAGACAGTGAAGATCTCCTGTTGTCTTGCTTTGAAATCTGTGTCTCTTACATTGTTATCTTATGATCTGTTTTGTTCTGTTTAATTTTACCCTCTTTAAAAATAAAATTAAAAAAAATTTCATTCGTGTCCATTCTCATCTTTATAATTTTCCTCCTTAATTTGGTTTGGGGCTGGTTTGTTGTTGTTTCTCCAGTGTCTTAACTTTCTCATAAGGTCTTCTCTTTGAGCTTGTTCTGTTTTCCTGATAAGGGCATTGATTGCAATGAATGTTCCACTTAGAACTGTTCTCATAGTGTCCCAGAGGTTTGGGCAAGTGTATCAACATTTTCATCAATTTCCAGACATTTTTTTTATTTCTTCAGTGACTCATTGGTTGTTCAAAAGTATATGGTAAATTTTCCAGGATCTTTTGTATTTTCTGAAATTTCTTCTTGTCATTGATTTCTATTTTTATCATACAGAGCTCTGATAGTATACATGAGATAATTTCTGTTTTTTATATTTACTTAAGGTTTTGTGCTAGTATGTGATCTTTTTTGGAAAAACTACCATGTACTGCTTAAAAGAATGTATACTCTGTTGTAGTAGGGTGGAATACTCTGTATATATAAATTAATATGTTCAGGGGTATGGATCAGCTCTGAAATTTCTTTTTGTTCAATTGATCAGTCTCTTTGCTGCCAGAAGTGAGGTGTTGAAATCCCCTACTATCATTGTGTTAGTGTTTATTTGATCTGTTAATTATTAAAGCTTTAGCTTTATAAAGACAGGTGCTCTAGTATTTGGTGCATATGTTTATCCATGTTTTCTCATTGGATTGTTTCTTTAGCTAGTGTGTAATGAACTCTTTTGTCTCTTCTAGTCAGTTTTAGGCTGAAGTTTATACCACGTTCAATGCTAGAATTGCTACCTCTACTTGTTTTCAGGGTGCTGGTGCATGAAATACTGTTTTCCATACTTTAATTGTTAGTCTATGAATATCTGCTTGGATTAGATTAATTCCTTGAATGCAACAGATTGTTGGATTCTGTTTTTTGATCCAGTCTGAGTCTTTTTTTAAAAAAGAGGAAAAAACCAAGGAAAATTTAAAAAGTGACAAAAAAGTGATACAGGACCTTATGAAATCAACAATAGTTACCACAATGCCTTTGTTGTCTTTGAAATAGCTGCAGATAGCACCTTCAGACATATTACAAATTGAACAGAATGCAATAGAATAGAAATAACAAACACAAAACAATGAATGCAATAAAGGACATCAAAACAAGCCAGTAGTAAAGTAAGTACATAATGACTTCCCTAACATGTCTTACTGTCTTTTAAATAGCTGCTCATGCCATCAGAGTTAACATAAACAAAACAAAAGAAAATAAAAACCTAACCCCCAAAAGAACAATGAAAATGATATGGTTTCTGGGCAGAGATCTCCTTCTATGGGGCCTGGTTCTCTTCCTCTGCAGTCTGCAAGTGGCACTGACTCACGGAGAAAGGCTCGAGTCTAGTTCTCCCAAGCCAGCAGCCCGCGCATGGCACTGCTATTGGGGTGGGGACCTCTACCCTCTAGGGCCTTGTTCTCTCCCTCTGCAGTTTGCGAATGGCGCTGACTCACAGAGAGAAGTTTGAGTCTGGCTCTCCAGTCTGTCTTTTAATTGGAGAGTCAAGGCCTTTAACAGAAATATTTCTGAGATATGTTGAATATTTACTATCATTGCCTTCTTTATCTGTTGATATATCCTTTGTTTTTGTTTTTCTTTTCCTGATGTTTTTTGTTGCTGTTTATCCATTGACCTCACTAGTTTCCTCTGTATTTTAAGCTTTGTCCTATTCATTATTTCTGTTGAGAAAATTCTTATTTTCTCTAGTGCTGGTTTAGCATTCATACATCTTTTGAGCTGGTCTTTTTCATAGAAATACCTTATTTCTTCATCTATTTTGAAGGATAGGTTTGCTGGGTAAATTAATCTGAGTTATAGGTTATTTGCTCCTAGGGGTTGAAATATTTCATTCCAAGGTCTTCTGGCTTTTAGGGTTTGTTTTGAGAAGTCTGCTGTGATTCTAACTAGTTTACCTTTTTTTTTAATGGTCCCAGGAATGGAACTCATGACCTTGCACTTGCCAGGCAGGCACTTTGCTGCTGGTCTATATCCCCAGCCCCTGGTTTACCTTTATATGTTATTTTGTTTTTGTTTTTGTTTGCATTTCTTTGGTTGCTTTTAAAACTCCATGTTTGTTTCTTTGTTTGTTTTGCTAGATATCTGGTAATTTAATAAAGATATGCCTTGATGAGCTTCCATTTTCATCATATTTGGTGTTCTATGAGCATCACTTAGTTGTATTTTAAATTTTTTTCTTATATTGTGGAAATTTTCTTTTATGATTTCAGTAGTGAGTACATTTCTGCTGTCTTAGTTCTTGTCTAACTCTGATTAGGCTTAGATTGGGCTTCTTGTTATCTAGTTGCTTCAGGACAGTCTCCTCTTGTTCTCTTTATTTTCTTTTTGGCTTCATTGAGCTCCTTATCATAGTTTACTATTTTGCTCTTAATATCAGATGCTGTCTTCACATTGGTCATTTCTACAGTGCGTGAATTCTATACAGTTCCACCTATTTCTATCTGACATCGTTTCAAGGATTCTTTATCTTTGTTGAATCTCTCATTCAGATTTTGAACTGTTTTAGTGAGCTTGTCCAGTTTTTACCTATTTTCCTGAAATTTACTGTGGGCATATTGAGTGAAATTGCTCTGAACTTCTGGTTTATTTCCTCTTTGAATTTACTGTTTTCTTCATCCCTTCTGTAAACTTTACATAAATTTCTGCTACCTGATTATTGTTTTTTTTTTTTTTTCTCCCTTTATGATCTCTTGCTCTCTGCCTTGGAAGACAGTTGGGGGTTGATTTGGAGATATTCTGTTTCCTTGCTTTCCCACTCTCCTATGTGTATTTGTGTAGGTACATGAATGTGTATTTATATATAGATATAAATGGATGAACAGATAGATCTTTTATATATATGTGCTCCCTCTTTTTCTCTGCTTTTTTTGGGGGTTTCTGAAGGTTGTAGAATTAAATTGAGATGTTTAGTAGGATATTGCTTCCCTATGAATAATTGTCAGCTTTGTATGTCCATTGCTAGTAGTTACTCTTGGTTATTTACTTTGTGATTTAGACTGTCCCTGTACTTTGCTGAATTATATTTGATTATAACAGCATCCATAGATTCGATCTCACACTTCTACATGAGAGTCTTTGTAGTTACACATCCCCGCCTTTGTCTGTCCTCTGTGCGCACTATGACAGTTTATTATTTGCAGTTGTTCTGCAGTAAGGTGGGTGGGAGGAATGGAAGGTGGTTAAAAGAGGAGTGTTAAACACTAATGGGGAGGCTTGCAGGGGAGAATGGTGGTAGATGAGAAGAAAAGGTTGATGTGGAATCTGATTTTATTGGGGTACTTTTAGTTGGGTTGAAGAGTTAGTAATGAGTTTTCAGAAGATATTTTGTGTGAGCAAGGGCAAGATATGGGAGAAAGGAGGTTCACTTTTTGATTGAGGAAAGCCATGTAATTGTCAGAACTTGCTGATAGGAAAGATAATAAGCTAGGTAAAATATGAAGAGCCACAGTTTAGGATGAAAGGATGGAGAATTAATAATAGAGAAGATAGGAATGACTGTGAAGGAGACAAGTATGGGGAATTTAAAAACTTGGGAAGAGAAGTTTACTTGTTTGGAAAAAGAATAAAGAAATATGTTAATAATATTGTCTCAGGGATTTGAGTGAAAAAAGCTAGATATAATGAATAGACCTTCTATAGAATTTATGTAAAGAAACTGGTAAAGTGAAAGTTATTTAAAATAATGGCTTTATATGTTTAATAATTTATTATCCTTTAAAATAATATACCATGTTGCTAATTGTTTACAAGCAATATTTATGTTGATTTCTCATAAAAGGTTAAAAAGCTGAAGAGAGAGCTTTCACAGATGAAACAAGAACTGCTCTATAAAGAACAAGGCTTTGAAACATTGCAACAGTGAGTATAAAAATACCAAAATTGACTTTACAATAATTCAGAACGCCCTAATACAAGGAAAATAGAAGTACAGATTACATAAGAGAGTTCTCAAATATAAAGCAAAAAGTTCAAAGCTTTGTACCAAAAATGCTAAAAAGAAATCAACTAACAACAAAAACTTATGAAAAAAATCTATATATTTTGAAACAGTCTAAAGTTTTTATTAATCACTGGAGACCCAAAGAAACCAAAGTAAAAAACTTTGTCTTCTGGACCCCTACCAGCCTTTTCTAAAATGATAGTGCAAAGCTAAGAAAACAGGCACAGGAAGTGCCTCTTTATGTTCTGCACTGGACACTGGACTGGGCTTACTGGACTGAGTCTCCTGTGACTGATCTCAAAAGAGCAAGAGCAAGGTCTAGGTTTCTTCAAAGGAGCTTGATCCTTTCCTATTTTCCTTCTACCTTTTCTTTCCTTTTTTGGGGGTGAGAAGGTACAGAAATTGAACTCGGGATCTCGCACTTGCCAGGCAGGCAATGTGCCATTGAGCTATATCCTCTGCCCTTATTCTTTCCATTGCAGTTACCATATCTGACAGACCATTGAATTAGCTTTAGGCTAAGCCAGATTCAAAGAAAATGTAGATGAGAGAATGTGTAGCATGTTCTAGAAATCTGCACACCATTCCCAGATCTGGAAACTACTGCTCTCTCTGCTAATGAAATCCACCCTAACCAACCCATGAAGGGCACGCTCGATACTCTCTCTCTCCCTTGTCCCCTAGCCAGAGTCCTCTTGTGGAGGGGAAAAGCCTGTGTTTTTCACAGCTGCATGACCACAGAAAGCATAGAAGGCATCATCCTCGAAAGACACTCAGGTGTTTTTTGTGTCTTTCCCACCTGGCATAGGCTTGGTGCCACCAGTGGTGATGTGGTATGTCTAGGGCTTCCTTGATCAGTTTCAGCCAGAAACAGCACCAGGGGAATGTTACACTGCTTTCAGGAGCCACTTTTGGAAGGTACCCAGCTTTGTTCCTTTTCTGTGTATAATGCTCTTCTGTTTTCTGTGCTTAAGAAATTTGAAACAGTTCAACGCAGCAAAGCATTACTCTCTTAAAGATCCTGTGCATCATTGGGCAGACAAACAGATGCTGATTGTTCTGTGTGTTCCCATGGTGAGTTCTGTCTTGGGATGCTAGTTACTATTCTTGACCACCGGTAAGGCACATGACTTCAGTGTCAGAGTTTCGGTTTTATGACTTTTTTTTGCTACTTATTGCCCATAATCGTGATGTTGGTATTCGTTAAGATGCTCCCACGCCAGTGTTTCTCAAACCTAACTACCTGTTAGAGAAAGAAGAGTTAAGAAGTACCTGCCTCTGGTCTCTACTCCAGGCATGTTTTATGAGGTCCCAGCTGGTTTTCAGTATTGCCATGTTCTAAGAACCTAGCTCCACTAAAGACCCAGCAGACCCAGAGGTAAAAGTGTTGTTTAGTAATTATGCATTAGCATAAAGCAGGATATTGTGGTTGGCCTGGGGAGAAAAAACAAACTTTGAAGAGTGCCACAAGATGTTTAGCTGTACGTTAAATATTTTTACAGCACATGGAAGTTTAACTCACATCACTGCCCAGGCTTAAAGGTTAGCCAAACTTGCTGTTTTTCTTAAATTGATGTGACAATGCTGTATTGTTACAAAGCAGTTTGCTTGCAAGCAATTTTTACAGGAATCTAAGGCATGTTTAAGAATCTGTCAATAACATTCCACAAGAAAACAATAGACATTTGTTATAGAAATTCAGGCATTCCCTCAAACCAAGAGTAGAAGGATATCTCACATCATATCTCACATCTTCTGTTGGTATTAACTGTAGACAAAATAAAGCTGTTTTCATTCAATTGTTAACCACCATACTACTAAAAAGATAATTGACTGAACCCAGAGACTAGACTTTTTAAGAAACCACCATCCCTGGTATTAGAAAGGTACTTCTATTTGTGACTGTGACAGAAAGTACATTTCAGGAATAGATTTAAATAGAATCTCATAGCAAGCTTTTGTAACTTTCCAAAGCTTTATAATAGGATGTAATATTTTTGTTGAATCTGGAATAATAATGTAGTTTAAGCTTGGACTTTCATTTCACTTGATAGTTTTATGCTAGGTGAACAAATATCATTTTATTCCCTGTGTTACTCATTTCAGTTTCTCATCTCAAATTTGACTTTGGCCTAAACAGTAGCATAGCTTATGTATAAATGGATACGAGGAAGACACATATTTCTATTTTGCCACTTCCAGTGTGCTCTCAAATTGGAAAATGCGAAGTGATGAAGCACTCAGCAAGGCAAAAGCATGAACAGATTCTATGAAAATTTGGTGCCAGAGGTATGCATTTTCCAAAGGAGTGCAAATTGAAATCTTTCAGAAGAGACTAAGAGAGTAAAAATTAATCTTAGGACACACACAAGCCAAAACTTAAAAAAAAAAAAAAAGAAAAAGAAAGAAAGAAAGAAAGAAAGAAAGAAAGAAAGAAAGAAAGAAAGAAAGAAAGAATAGATACTTCTTAAGACAAAAAGCACAGTATTTTATTTTAAAAGCCATCAAAAAGCTCAGAGTATACCTCAGAAGTAAAGCATTTGCCTAGCACATGCAAGGCAGCTCTAAGTTCAGTATCCACCACACACATACACAAAGAAAAAAGCCAGCAAACCAGTAAACAATGCCCATATTTTTAGTTTATAGTCAGTTATGTGAAAAGAGAGAAAAGGTTGGAAATAAGAAGTGGAGGAGAAAAAGGAGATTCGTGGGAGAAAAGGCAGGGGAAGCAGCATATGACGCAAAGGAGAGAAGTTCCAGAGAGGCAGAAGAAAGGATCAGGAAGGCAAAAGGGCTTGTGGAGAATGTTGAGTGCAATAGCTTCATGTTCTTCGCGCTGTAGACCTGGAGATATCTGAGAAAATTCCATTCAATTTTAAAACACTTGGAAATTTAAATTAGCAGTCTGAACTAGTTGTGCTTTTATTTTTAAATATTGCTTTGTTTTTGACAACTTACTTTTATTTTCAAATGATAAAGTTCTTTCTGAACTAAAGCTATATTTCATCATCATTACATGGATTTTCACAAATTACTTGGGCTTGGACATTTACTCTGACAGTTTCTGATACCTTTATTACTAGCTTTTTAATAAAATCTCATAGTTTTTGTTTTTTGCTTATTTTAGTTTTAAAAATACTGTGCTCAAAGATGTCAAAATGCAATTTTTGGAAATGGTACTTATTTTATTAATAAGCCTTTGCCTCGACTAAATTGGTGGTTATAATCTTTTGAGGAATCAAAAAATTCATTGATACCTCTCTTGCTAGTATTCAAAGTATTTCATTGTTCTTGTCATATATGATAATATAACAGTCATAAGTACCCAAAGCTAGAGTTTTTCATTTTAGGAGAATTGTCCTGGTAGCTAAGTGTTTATGCACTTTAGGGCCTAAATTTGTGTAAGGTCTCTGGCCTCAGTTTCCTTATTTTGAAAGTATAGCCTGGCAATCTCCAGGGCCCTGTCCCATCCTAAACTCTTTATCTCTCTCTGTCACTGTCTTTCTCTGTCTCTGTCTCTCTTTCTCTCTGTAATTATGTGGATTCCTTAATTATATTTTATCATCAAATAACCTTATGATCAAGTTTATTTTATTAGGTTTTTAAAGGCTTTAATTGCTTACTCAGTTGCGTAAAGTGTTGAAGTAGTACTTAGGGAAATATGTTATCTGTAAACTGCACTTGTTAGAATTAATTTTGGCGGAGTGATTAAGATAGCATTGTTTTGTTTTTTTCCAGATTACACCTTTCACATTAAAAATATGTATTAATTATTAAATAATTATTTAAATGTTTTAAACCACATGAGCTCAGAGTTCATTTTCTCTGATTTAGTAGATGCCATTTCTCTGCAGAGTCTGTGGATAAGACCAAGATCACATCTGAGAATGTTTATAGAGTTTATGACTGCGGGGGTAGAGGCTTAGTCCCACAAGTAAAATTCAAGTTATATGCATAATGAGTCCTTGACAACACTGTTATTGGTGAACTAGGAGGGTGACCACGAAGAGAATGTTCATCTACTTAAAAAAAAGAAAGAATTAAGTAACGTGACTGAGGCTTTCAAACACAAAGAATTAGGTTACACAAAATCCTCTAGCCCAGGGTAGTGGTGTAAACTGTAAGGATATTTAATAAGCAGATCTTCAGGGATAATAAATTAGCTTACTGAAAGGGCTGTTTACTCAATATGAATTGACAAATGAACACATCTGCCCTTCTGTTTTATTCCTAAATTCAACTTAACAATTTTATCTCATCTCATAACTTTAATAAAAATAGATAAATGATTTTATATATTGAGAAAAAAATAAGAAACCATATAACTCAGTATTTTAGTATACTCACTAGTATCAGTAATTACATAGTAATCATTTATTGAAATCCTACCTGGCTACCAGCTCTGTTCTAGGTGTCACACAGATATCATAGTGTGTAAATTAGGTGGCCATTTATTGGCATTTCTGTGCTACTATAACATTTGCTTCTGCCCTTTACCTGTGTCAGAGTGGAAATCAGGATCAGCTTGTGATGAGTTCAGTTCAACCAACAGTGGAATCATCCAAAGGCAGGTACTTGTTTGAGCCTGAAAGTGATTGGAAATAGATTACGTATGAGGTAGGGTAGGAAAATCTTAACTGGACATGATTAAAAGAGAACAGAGAACACAAAAAAGATGGCGCTGTTGTATGAGAGTCATGAAGTAAAACAATCAGCCAACTAAGACAATCCAAAACTGATTCCCACTGCTTATTTAATTTGTACTGTGTCATGCTATGATATTTTTCTTTTAACAGAATTGATAAAAAAATGTCTGGAGGCCAGAGCGGGTATGAACTCAGTGAAGCCAAAGCCATTCTAACTGAACTGAAATCTATCAGAAAGGCAATTAGCTCAGGAGAAAAAGAAAAACAAGATCTGATGCAGGTATGTTATAGAACATGTTAATCTTCTGCCTTCTGAGACTCCACACACAAGTTGTGTAGAAGAATCTGAATCAGCCATTATCACCTTGGCTCCATTTGTGCTGCATTGGACCCTGTGGGAGATAGGTAGTCAGGCTCTGAGACAGCCCAGCCACTGAGAAAGAGAGCGGGTTGGTCCCAGCTTCTGATAATGCTTCACTGAAGGTAGGCTGTGGATGTTCTTTAAGGTGGTGGTGGAACCTAGAACTCATAGTCTGAGACAAGCATGGTTTGCTAAACTAATGATCCTTACATATTTGTAAGCATTTGCTATTATTATTGTTGTCTCTTCAGTAGGTAGATGGTATGCCTTTGGGGGGTGGGGCTTTGTGAGAAGCTTGTAACAGTTTCTTTCCATCCTGGAGACTGTGAGGTGCCAGCTAAAGATGGGGTTGGGAATGTTGACACAGCACAGTTACCTAGGAAAGCTACTACTAATAGGAGATGCCTTTGTTATATCTATGTGGTTCTCAACCTTGGCTCTTAACTCCCAATGACCCAGCATCATGTGTAGGAAAAACACAGTAGCCATTCAGGAATCATTATTCTGAATACATATATTTAGCAAATGTAGTCAAGATTTTTTAAGTATGTCTCTTTCTGCCATCTAATAATTATTACAAGTTCTGAGAATTCAGTATTTCTTTACCTAGACAAGTAACAATTTAGTATGTGTCTTTGGGGAAATGTTAGAGCCAATGAAGAAATTTGCATTTTTAATGGTACCTCTGAACTTAAATGCTATATTCAACTACTATATGTTGGTTTTCAAAATGTTGCTTGAATACAGGTAAATATTGTTGGATCCTTATTATTTTAATTTGGGGAAATTTGCTTTTTTTTTTTTTTTTTTTTTTTTTTTTTTTTTGTACCAGGGATTGAACTGATGACCTCGTACTTGCTAAGCAGACACTTATGCTGCTGAGCTAAATCACCGGCCCATAATTTGGAGAATTTTGAAATAACTTGCAAGAAGAGATTTAATAAAAAAGATAATGGGGATAATAGCAAATGTTTATGAGTACTGACTATGCTAGATGCTCCTTTAACTGCCTGACACACAAATAGTTTATTTAATCCTCACAACTACTTCTAAAAGTGTTATCTTCAGCTTGTAGACAAATTGTGGCACAGAAAAATTAAATGTTATTTAAAGTCAAATAGCTGGTAAGTAGTAGAACTGGGATTCAAATGGAGATGGTCTTGCTGTAGAAAATGCCATTTTTTGTTTGTTTGTTTGTTTGTTTGTTTGTTTATTTTTTTGGTACAGGAAATGGAACTAACAACCTTACACTTGCCAGACAGGTACTGTGCCACTGAGCTGTATTCCTGGCCCTATGTAGTTTTAACACACACACATATATATATTTAACACATCATACAAGAATTTATTTGTATATATTTTGATTTTGACCTGCAGTTATCCTACCAATTAAGATAGAAATTACAAAAATGCACATAATAGTTCCTTTTAAAAAATAAGCTAGCAGGGCTGGGGATTTAGCTCAGCGGCATAGCCTGCTTTGCAAGTGCATAGTCGTGAGTTTGATCCCCATACCAAAAAAAAAAAGTTAGCAGAACTTGAACAAATGTACATTGGAGCCTTATAATTTACCAATGTTAAATCATCTTTAATTCTTTGTAAACTTTGGATTCATACACAGACCAGATTAAATCAAAAGATTAACTTCCTTTCAATTACTAAAGTTTTTAGAATAATTAGTAGATAGAGCAACAATAGAGCTGGAAGGGACATAAGATATATTCTGTGACTTTCAAACTTCTTTGAGCACAGGAAGAATATATTTTACATCAAAAACCAATAACAAATAATTATGTGTCCCTGTAGATATACACACCCACATTTAAATTTCACAGAACCATGCCTTACTGGTGATGTACTCTGATTTTATTTTCTGGTATCTTCTGTTTCATTAAAAAAACATACTAATCACAATCTACTGAATTGATTGAGTACCTTATCATTATAGATAAGACAGAAAAACATTGATCTTTTCAGTTTACAGATAGAAACATAGAAAAGATTGTACAAAATCACTGAAAAGTTTGTTCTTTTCTGTAGTCTATTATTTGATGTGTCCATGTAAGTTTCATCCCATAAATCTAGAAAAAGTTAATTTTCCTTGTTATCAAAAGTTTAAAAATCAGGATTAAATGCTGGCTCTTAAAGTTGATTAGAGAGCCTGGTGTGGTGACACATGCCTGTAATCCCAGAGTGCAGGAGGCTGAGGCAAGAAGATCAGCAAGAATTCGAGGTCAGCCTGCACTACATAGCAAGATAGTCTTTTAAAAAAGTTGATAATAATGGTTGATAATGCTATTTTTATTAGTGTAACTGTAAGGTTTACTTTTTCTTTTTCAAAAAGCAAGTTAGGTAAGATTTACCTTTTTATTACTTTTACTTGTGCATATTCTGTAAACTAAACCCATCATATTTGACTTGGGTTCCAGTAAGAGGCACATTACTTTGATCATTCATTTTCACAAACGGACTATCACCACTATAGGCAATGCCGTTAGTGACCCATAGATAGTCTTAACTGACACTTGGGCCACTCTAGCTATCTGTTGGCCTCAATTTCCTAATCTCTAACATTAATGCAAACTGAGTAATTTCTTGAGTCCTATTCACGTGTCAAATGACGAACATATAAAAATCGTACAAGTAAGTTGTCTTTGTATATCTAAAATGAGAGATTGCATGGTAAGTATTCCATGTTTCCATAATTTATGTCAAGTGAAATGACTGTAAGTCTGAGGCTGAGTACTTTATGCAAAGAGAAGTTTATTTACCTCACAGTTTTGGAAGCTTGAAGAACTGTGCAGCCCCATTGTTTCAGACTCTGGTAAAGGCCACAGTATGGATGGCATCATAATGATGGGGTTGCGTTTAGAAGATATCACATGTCAAGACAGGAAGCCAGAGATACTCAGGCACCATGTATGCTCTTTTAAAGTAAGAACTCACTGACTCAGAACTAACTAGGATTCCTCAAGAACTACACTGGTCTCTTCCAAGGATGTTACCTCCCACTGACCTAAATACATTGCACTGACCTTGCCCCTTCAAGGTTCTACTACCTTTGAACATTGTCACACTGAGGACTAAGCTTACAATAAAGTAGCTCTGGGGGGAACAGATTAATACTATATCCAAAGCACAGCAGGTTCCTATTGAAATAACATCTTCCTAATGAAAATTTTAGAAATAGGAAATGCATGTATATATAGGTACTATTATTCACAGGAAACCTGTGAATTCACAGGCAACCTGTTTAATATGATCTCAAATACTCCCAAAGTCACATCTGTGTATGTACAAAATTATATTGTACTATTATTTTTAAAATAATATAAAGTGGTAAAGGACTTTAAATAAAATAATTGTTTTATTCTGTGAGATCAGCTTTTTCCATTTAATTTTATCTGGTGGAGAATGTCCTTTTAGATGTTAAGCTTTCTGAGATACTTTGTGTTTCCTGGACAGAGCCTTGCTAAGCTGCAGGAGCGGTTTCATTTGGATCAGAACATTGGCAGATCTGAGCCAGATTTGAGATCCAGTCCTGTGAATTCTCATTTATCTCTTTCCAGACAGACCCTTGATGCTGGGTCACAAACGAGCATTTCTGGAGATGTAAGTTATCTGTGTCATTGGTTGGCCTGGTGCTGTTCTTCATGAGCCTTAATGACAGTATAGATGGTGAATTGGCACAGCAGCTAGACACATGGTTTCCACTCTGGCTGTATGCAGTCAGTATTTTATTCCTGTAATATTTTAAGGATAATGGCCTTATCTTTTTGTCAAGTTGCCAGACATACTAAGATTTGTTCATATGAATAGCTTTGCCCAAATTTTCTCAGACTGCATTTTTTGAGAGACGCTATTGAAAGGCGAGAGATACATGAAAATTTAACTTATTCCTATTAAGTTTAGAGCCTTAGAAATTTAGTTTATCTTGAATGAATATTAAGGCTAATGAGAAACAGAAATATGCCTTTCAAACCTAACAAGAAAACTTAAAGTTGATTATATTAAAGTGTTTAATTTGTGATTTATACCTAACATTTGCAAATATTTAACATGGTTTGGGTATTATTAACTATTTTGTTTTTTCCCCTTTGGAATGCCATTAGTAAGTATTTACCTTTCAGTAAGTTCCAAGTTACTTTTGTGTTCTCTAATTCTTGTTTGAAGTAGGTACTGTGAATAAAAAATAATGAGATCAACAGTAGGACTTACCTGTTTAAAAATTAATTTTTGAGGTTATTTAGTCTATTTTGTGTAGTTGGAAGCTAAATGATGGAAATTTTGGCTCATAAAGACAAAGAAATCAGTTCCAGTTCATAAATTTTATTGACCTATATACCCCTCATAAACTTTTAGATACCAGACACATTACCTAGTATTTTTGTCTTCAATTTAAATGTGTGGAGAAAATAATGTTAAAGTCTTTGCAAAAGAGACAAGCTTGAATTGAAAGAAACGTTTTGCCCCTACTGAGACAATGAAGTGTCTTTAAAACTGGTACTTTTCCATTTCAGTACCATTTTCTTGAGCTTTTCAATTACTTGCACTTCCTAGAAACAAAAGCAGTTTACTCATTAACAGTTAATTGACTTTTTTCCTTTTCTTTTTACTAGATTGGAGTGAGAAGTAGATCAAATTTAGCTGAAAAGGTCAGGCTAAGCCTACAATATGAAGAAGCCAAAAGAAGGTAAGGACCTGGGAGCTGTTTTGCTCATAGTTGTTAGATTCAAACATTTCTTTTCCAGAATTAATCTTTACTCTTACGGTGACATCTGCTGGGCACTCCCCATACTTTCTCCCCAAATTACCCTTGGTGTTTTAGCATATAAGCGTTACTTCCTCTCTTTTTTCTCTCTCTTTCTTTTTTCCTTCTCATCTAAGCTGATAAAGAATAAGGAGAATTAATGAGAAGTGTGAATATAATTGTCTTCTTGTCTGCTGGGATACAAGAAACTTGGAGTTTGTGCAGTTTTCCCAATTAAAAGGGAGAAGATTCAGTCTTTAGGTGGAGGAATGACTCAGACCCAAGACTTGATAGCTGTTGAGGAGTTCTGAAGTAAATACCTATGAGCATGTTCATCTGCCTGGAAGGAAAGTCTTCAAAGTGCTATCGTATCTGTTCCAGTTACTTATTTTAAGGAGAAAAAGATGCTATTTTCATTTCTGCCCTTTACCTTATAAACTCTGTGCTTTCTTTTCTTAATTCCATGATTCTGCTAGGGTGAGGCACAAGAGACTTCACCATCCTTATCTAGTAGACAGATTCAGATTGTTTTCATAATATAGCACACGTTTCTTCTTTGGAGCAAAGTCATACTGATATAGCTGATTTGATTAGTGTACTTCCCTTGCAAGAACTTTAAAATGCCATTGGTTTATTATTTAGGAGACACTGGGTAAAAAAACTACATTGGTCACCCTGCAGGAAACCAAGAAAATTTATCATATTCCTCTCCATGAGCATGAAAACCAACTCGTTATATGATTTCCTACCATAAGTAAAACCATCAGATCTTGAAGTACTATATCCATTATAGTGGTACCTTGGTTCACAAAGTTCCAATTTGTTCCATGATTCTGAAAAAGATGACTACATTCATGTTTGTGCAGGAAAGATGGCCTTGGATATGTTCATCACCCTGTGTAGAGGTCACAGATAAAAATAAAATTTTGCTAACTGCTTTTGTTTACAAACCAAATTGTTCACAACTGAAAGTGTTTGTGAACCAAGGTACCACTGTATTACTGATTAATTTAAAATTGATGAAATTTTTAAAATAATTAAGATATAGTTTGTAGAGTTTATTTGGCTCTAACAAAGTAAAATAAATATCATATTTACCATTATATATTCTATAGCAGCCAGACTCCTTGGTTCTGCTGTAGACAAAGTCCAGGATTTATGTCTGGTTTTCGGAAAAAGAATGACCATAACTCAAAATTAACGCTGCAGGACTGAGCCTTGTGCCCGAATTCTTAATTGGATTGACTCTTCTTCCTTTGCATCATCTTGACTGCTCTGTTGTGGCTGCTAACAGTTAATTCCATCTGGAGCTTACTCAACACTTTTCTTAGATGTTCCTGGGTGGCTCTTTATACTTTCCCCCAGATTTGGAGCACCTTTTTGAGATCTTTCTTGTTTGCGTTACAGTTTTGCTCAGTTGGTTAACTTAATCAGATCAAAGCTTAAAACACTGGTTCTTTCTCTTTCAGTTGCATTGCTGTATTATTTTGAGTATTATTTTAAAGTTTCTAGTGATGCTCATGAGAAGATAACTCTCAAGTGTATATGCATATTTTGAAAATACATTTCCCTCAATTCTGAATAAGAGTAGACTTTTTATGAAACCTTTTTTCTCCTACAGCCTTTGTTTCATGTGCTTAATGAAGCTAATAATATCATGCTTATTTAGCACTTTGATGATTAATTTTCCAGTACGTTAAGATAGTTGTTTATGGTTTTGTGGTTAAAACTGAAGAATAGCTGATATTATATCTATCATAATTGCATATGGTAGGTGAAAATGGCACTACATGTGCAATGCCATTTTAAGATGGAAATTTTATTAAAACAAAAACTTACAGCACAAGTATGTAGATTTACTTCCATCTTTGTTCTTGATTTTGATATGTGTATGTGTGTGTCTGTGTGTATACCCCTTTTCTTTTTACAGCTTCTTCCATCAAAAAATTTTTTAATACATTAAATCCTTTTTTCTACCTATTTCCCATGTTCTGGTATGTGATATAACAATACCTAAAGCAGTCATCGTGTATTGTGAAAAAAGAGGCATAGATTCTTTGTGTCAGTATCAGTTGTATTCGTGGTCTACCTGGATCTTGTGATTTATGCTCACAAGAGCAGTGTGCCACCTACTTTGTGTAAAGTCCTTATTGTTTTCACAGTGCCACAAAACTAGTTAGTTAACTCAGGTGATTCAAGACATTTGTGCTGAACTGAGAATTATATTAGCATAACCATTTATTATGGAGCTATATACATAGTGAAATCTGAGGTGAGGCAAAATTATGAAACTAGTAAATTTACTCTTACAGTCTCTTCCTCCTGTTCCCCAAGAGCCAAAGTCTCGATGGGAAGGAGACTTCACAGTAAAAGGCTTAAGGAGAGTCTGGGTAGGAGGAAGCCAAATCCTGCTCCCTTTTCTTGAGTCATATTGGCTTTATTTTAATGCAAGTTGACCAAGGCACTGCTCTCTTTTTCTCCTGTTTTCTTTCCTTGACTTGCTAATACTCTAGTTCCTATCTGAACTACTCAGGGAATTACCAATTTCCTAGAGAACAGTGTCTTCACCTAGAGTAACAAAATCTGTAACAAACATGACATTTTGAAGGTCATTTACTTCAATTATTTTTGAAGGGCAGGCACCAGGGTACTTACTCCTCCTGTCATCCCACATAGGTAGTGACACATCAAGGCTGCCTATTCATGATCCCCAGAACATTCTGCTTTTGAGGCTCCCATGTACAAGGCTCCCATGTACCATTTTTGGGAGAGGTGCTGCCTATTTCCTGGTAAGCTCCAGTTGGGAAATCTGGACAGCAGTTCCACCTCAGACTTAGCTGGCTTGTGTGTACCTTTGTAGGAGTCCTAAGTATGTGTATGCCTCTCCTACATATTACAGTATGGCCAACTTAAAAATTGAACTGTCAAAGCTGGACAGTGAGGCCTGGCCTGGAGCACTGGATATTGAGAAGGAGAAGCTGATGCTGATTAATGAAAAAGAAGAGTTTTTGAAAGAGTTGCAGTTCATCACTCCACAAAAACGCACACAAGATGAATTGGAACACCTGGAAGCCGAAAGGCAACGGCTAGAGGAAGAGCTGTTGTCTGTGCGAAGCACACCTAGCCGGGCTCTGACCCAGAGGTATGATCTTCTTCTGGGAATGGGGCAATTTAAACTTGGGGTTATAGCTTAACAGATGACATTTTCTGTGGGTTTGGAAATCTCAGCTACATCTGTTTTTAGTAGTTGGTGAAACAAAACAAAAGGCCCTTCTTTCTGTAAAGCAATAAAGCACATCTTGCTAGTTACTCACAGTATTAGCTCCTCTGTTTCTTAGTAATATGAGAAGGCCTGTGACAGATGTCAAATGACTGAAGAATGTTGACATAAAACCAGGAACTGAGTTTGATAACAATAGCTATAAACTGTTGCACTCTGATAAGAAAGTTTATGTGGGCTGTTTCAGGGACTAAAGCTTCCTATTTTGGGTTTATTACAAGAATGTAAAAGTTTATTGGTTCTAATTTCATAGGGAAAAGACAACTTGCTCCCCTGATATCTTAATAGGTCACAAATATTCCTTGGGTTATGTTTGGTTTGGTTTGATTTGATTTGATTTGGTTTGATTTGGCTTGGGTTTGACTTGATTCTGTTCTTTTTTTTTTTTTTTTTTTTGAGGCAGAGTCTTGTTACGTAGTTCAGGCTGGCTTTGAACTTATTATGTAACCCAGACTGGCCTCAAACTCATAGCGATTCTCCTGCCTTAGCCTCCCAAGTGCTGGGATTATAGATGTGTGCCTTTTTCCTTGGGTTTTGTTTGTCAGTCAAACCCTCCTCAGAAACAGATGAAAATGTAAAGTAAAATAATCTAAACAATTTTCTGATCTTCCTGTGGAAAGGTGTGAATTGACTGTTTAATCTGAAAAATCCAGTTCTGTTGTAGGGTTAAGCAAAGAGACCTGTGTGTGTAGATCAGTTGCTGTGTTAAGCAAAGGGACCTGTGTGTGTCAGTGTGAGTTGGGCACATCTTCATCAGAGCCCTGTGTCCAGCCTGGCAGCAGGATGGTGAGATGCCTCTTGCAGAGAGATCCCATAACCCTTCCGAACTGCTGTACATCCATCTTTTAGGTCAGGGAGTAAAGAGCAATAGTAGGAATGAAATTCACACTGGGGTTACCTTGTACGATGTTCCAATAAGTTTAAAACATGCATATCCAGTTTCCTTCATTATTATTATTATTCCCTTCCTATATTCTAATCCCTGGTTCTCAGTAAGTGTTTAGTATGTGTCTACATAGTACCAAAACACTTTAAAAATGTGAGAAGGAGAAAGGTAGAAATCTCTGGTATTCTAGTTAGGTACCACATGGGCCTGCTCACTCTGAGTTTAACCATTTGAGGAGAATAAACTTTTATAAGTTAATTTATTGATCAAAATACTATACGGCTATAGCATCACCACTTTGGGGGTGCATCAGCAAGTATCAAGAAGTCTCTGTAAACTATATTCTTTGCCTTAAGTAATTATCATTGGCTCTATTTCTCTTTTTTTTTCTTCACCTCTTGTCTGATCTTTGTCTAGTGGTACAGTAGGGTTTTGGGTGTGTTAATGGTTTTCCTTATTCCCTGTCCTCTGGCACTTTCATGCTATTCAGCCTTTGTTGTTTGTTTCTATTATATGTATACATCTCTTCTTTGGTTTTTGCTGCTATTAAACTAACATTGAAGCCTTAGAGGATAAGCAAGTACTTTTGCAAGAAGCATATTCCATTGGTGTTATAGCGGGTGGTGACTGGAGATACTTTGGGGAAACAGAATTCACTGTGTAAAACTTACATTCACCACAGAAAAAAATTGTGCAGCACTAACACTGTATCTCTCAATTTCTTCTTGATACCTAACAACCATCAAAAAAAGCTACTTACTGCATTATCCCAAAATCTCCTGTTTTTGTGGGTTCCTAGTTATTTAGGGGTACCTCAGGCAAGATTCTGACTCACTCCTGAATTGCAGTCTTTGAAGAAGCTAAACTCCAGTGAATTTTCAGTTACCGTGTGTGATCTTACAATCTCCAAGCCCAATTCCCATTTCCACTGTATGGCAGTATTCCCAACTCAAGGACAACAGTAATTGAGCTCACCATCTAGTGGCAGTAGCACAGAACGAGAAAAGCAAGGGATGCTCATTGTAAGGATCATCAGGTCAAGAGAAATACTCTCAAGTGAAAAATGCTCTCAAGTGAAAGTCTTTCTAAGCTTTGTTCATATTCTCTCCATATAGTTACTCAAACTGCTGTTCCAACGGTGATAAGATCTTCTCATTTTTTTTACAAATTTGGGGGAGTTTGCCTAGTAATAACTGATATCTTAGTTGTTTCTTAAATATTTGAAGATTTTTGCATCTGCTTTGGAAGAAAATTATAAAGCAAATAAGTAGAGGTATGAAGTGCCTGATTTGGGGTACTGGTGATTGAACCCAGGGCTTTCACACTGAGCTCCATCTCTAGTCCTTTCTGTGTTTTGAGACAGGGTCTTGCTAGTTTGCTTAGGCAGGGCTTAAACTTGCAGTCCTAGAGTACCGGGATTATAAGTGTGCTGTCATCCAGCTGTCAATTTATCTTCTAATGGAAAGGGACTGCTTTCTTCTGTGGAGAATATGAAATTTTCCTTAAATGCAGAGTTCAGAGTGTAGGAAAGGCCAGACATGTCTCTCTGCCTTGGAGTACTAAGGCAGAGGTAGGAGGATATGAAGACCCTGCATTTTACAAGGGGCAGCTCAAAGAAGTGTAGAGCAGCAAGACCAGGGGGAGGAATCTTTTAGGGGCCAGGGTGCAAAGACCCTTTCTTACCAGGGAGACATGGAAGCAGAGGTTAAAGAAGAGAGATAGATGTGTGCCTCTTGAAAGGGCTGGTGTCACTTAACTCAGACGAAGCCAAGGAAGACCGGCAGTTGCCACTGGAGAGAAAGCTACCCTACTAGAGATTTCTGGACTTTCTTGACTGCTTTCAGTGTGTTTCTTGTGGTGATATCAGCAAGAAGCCTGGCTGGAAAAGACAGATAGCTGGTGTCTGCCTTCTAGGACTTCAGATTGTATTGGGAACACAAAAGTCAAGTATAATATTTCAGAGTCAGGCTGAAAGAGCAGGAAGAGCAGTCGCTGAGCGTGGACTGCATGTGAGTAGAGGAGGGACCATTCCTGATGGTGGAACAGAAAAGCTTCATATTTAAAACTTCAGATGAAACAAACATTTCGGGATTAAGTTCTGCACCACACTGGTGCCTCCTTACACAGAAAGAAAAGGCCTTCATTTAATAAAAGAAATATTTAATTTTAAATCTTACTTTAAAAGTTTTTCTCTTGCTTCTGAAGACATGAATTTTAATATGTGGGGTTGGCTTCAGACTTTTGTGTACCTTCTAACTCAGTTCATCTTTGTGTTTATCTTTTTCCTTGTTGAGTTTTTGTTTATATTTGAGAGATTTAAAAAAATAGACTGCCCTATTTTTTAAAATGCACTTATGAAAGCTGTGAGTAAAGAATTTATCACACCTTGAAGCACTTGAAGAAAATGGCAAGATTACTTTTTTATTTTAACATACAATGAAATTGTGTTGTTGACGCATCAAAGGGATAGATAACCTATAAATAAAATATGAGTATATTTCCTAACTGTCTAAGACCTGCATAACATTTCAAAGAGGTTGGGAACCAGGGAAATTTTATTTTTCTCAAAAAAAATGTGGTTAATTTTTATATCAGTGCCTTGCAGGGCATGCTCAGGCTTTAAACAAGTGTGATTTGTTTTTGTCATCTGTAGGGGGCTTTCACATACATTCCTTCATTTGATCCCTTTGACTGCCTTATCAGGCAAATACAGGTGGATCATAATCACCATTTTACGATGAGAAAGGTGAGACCCTTGCTATGGTAACTTGCCGAACAGCATGCAGCTAGTAAGCTGCAAAGCCAAGACCAGAAACCAAGATGTGCTTATTCCGCATTGCATTCCATAGCTCACTTGACTGCACTGTTCTAGCTGATTTCAGTGATATCTAAAGACCCTTGAATGATACAAATCATCCTTATGCAGGCTCTTAGTTACACGAGCCTCTGTGTGCTTGGTATATTTTTAAATGAGTTATTTTTCAAAATACAATTCCATAATTCTCTAATTTTTAAAAAATATAAATCTTTTGCAATTGAATGTAGATAAAATTTTATAATAATCCAGTGCAGATGATGAGATGTTTTGAACTAGGAAATCACATCATGTTGAGGTCTTTTGGCTTAAACAGTTAAGCCCAAATTTGTCTACAGTAGGAAGATAGACAACTTTTTTTAGTCATTAAAATTCACATCAAATTAGGATTAGAATTTTCATCATAAAATATTATTTTGGAATAATCCTTCTTAAATTTATTATTTAGGATGACCTTTTATAATTCTTTATTATTGCTGGCAGATGTTTTAGTAATGTGAAGCCAAGTTATAGACCTCTATAGGTATTTCATGGTCTTCATTGAGTCATTTTGTTGTCATTATTGTTTTCCTCCTTAATATTCTTTTCTAACTCATGGGGATATGTTATTTGCCTACTTGGGAGACTTTTACACTGCCAGCATTTTGGAGTTTTCAATAAAACTGGAGTTTGGATGGAAATCTCTCCCATCCCTGAACACAGCTGTGAGCAGCTCTGTTCTCATGTCCACTGCTGCTTGTCCTGTTTTCTCTGTGTCTAGGTCATTTTGATTTTCCCCTTTTGACATATAAAGTTTATATGATAAGATGCTTTTTATAGTTCTCATATTTCATCATAACCATTTGAAAATAAAATAATTTCTATAATTTTTTTCTAGATTGAAATTAGAAGAGAGAAGAAAAGAGCTGCTACAGAAACTTGAAGAAACTACTAAATTAGCAACTTATTTGCATTCACAACTTAAAAGGTAAGGCTATGCAGGAAAAATATTTTTCTATCATTCACCCATGTTCTGGTTTACTGGGTTGGTTAGTTAACACTTTATTATCAGCTATTTAAAAGTAAATAATTATAGTTATACAAATATAAGTAATAAGTGACAAATTTAACTCACATAGATTTTTTTCATGAACTCCAAGGTCATATTTAATGAAATGCATTTGAAATATGTTGTGGGAAGATATTCTAGCTGTCAATAAAAAATTTGCAAAATAACACATTTCTCCCATTACCCAGTATTTTAAAAAAGGGAAAGTGGAAGAGATTTACCTTAAAATAATTAGGCATAGATTTCCTTCTGTTGATTAGAAAAATATTCACTCTTCCATTCACCCACTGAAGAAGAAGAAAAGTGAGTTAGCTCAGGGGTCTTTTGTGTAATCTGTGGCTTATGCCTTTTTTTTCCTCTAAAAATAAATTTGTGGGTTTTTTTAAAAAAGTATAGTAACTACATAACATTTTATACTTCTTGTTCCTTTTTTTTTTTTAATGGTTTTTAATTGTGAAGTTACTTCTGTATAGCTATATAGCTTGACTTACAAATTGGTATTTGGCCCTTTAAAAAATTTTTTTGCAAAAGAAGGATAATTATTTTTTGAAAGATAATTTTTAATAATAGAATTGCTAGCCGGGGTGTTAGTTCAGTGGCATAAGTGCATGCTTGGCAAACAAGAAGTAGTGAGTTCAATCCCTGGCACCAAAAAAAAAAAAAAAAAGAATAGAGTTGCTACTTAAAGAGTATTTGAGGGCAAGGTTGAAAATATTAGTGAATAAGTAGTGAGATACATGTTACAATAACAAGTTCCTCTGCTCTAATCACAGATTTCTTTCTTTGGCATCAGTGGTTTCCTTTCCTTTTGGGATCTGAAGGAGACAGTAGGGATTACGATTGGGTTTTCTGTGCAAGGACAGATTTTACAATGCTTGTCTTCTTTTAGCCTCTCCACCAGCACGCTGTCCATGTCATCTGGGAGCAGCCTGGGTTCCCTGGCGTCCAGTCGGGGCTCTCTGAACACCTCCAGCAGAGGGTCACTAAACTCCCTCAGTTCCAGTGAGCTCTACTACAGCAGTCAAGGCGATCACATAGATGTGGATTATCAGTATAAACTGGACTTCCTTCTGCAGGAGAAGGGCAGTTATGTTCCTGCAGGACCTATCACCACCATCCATGAGAATGAAGTGGTCAAGTCCCCCAGTCAGCCAGTTCAGAGTGGATTCTGTGGAGCACCAGTTGCAGCAACCAGCCACACATCCACCTTGATTGAGGCCCCCAAGTCTGTGACATCCCTGTCCTCGAGATCTTCCCTTTCTTCTTTGTCCCCTCCTAGCTCCCCTTTGGTCTTGGAAGCCACATTTCCCATGTCTTCTCATGAGGCCTCTCTCCATCAGTTCACTGCTGACTTTGAAGACTACGAATTGAGCAGCCATTTTGCAGATACCAGCCTTGATGAAAATCAGATACTGCTGGATTCAGATTCAGGAGGGATATCTCAGTCTCTTTTACAGGATGAAGACCATAACGACTGTGTTAGGGACCCATTATTTGAGGGAACTCCAGGTAAAAGTAGACCTTTCTTTTCATATTTTCCCTCTGAATTATTTTGAGGAAAAGGATTACTTTTTCTTTAAAACAAATAGTGTAGTCCCCTTTGTCTTTTTCCTGAGTATTCATTTTTGCCTTCGTTAAGGAATATTTGTTTATTCATACACCCAGACAGTTTTCTTTGTCAAATAAAATTGCTTTCCATGTTTAATAGAGGTAGTTACCTGTTCTGTGGCCCAGAGACCCTCTGTTGTACTCATGGGTTGTGCAGAGAACAATTAGAACCAGGACATGGAATTTATAATATTTTTATGATGCTCACCCAGGGTTACACAAGAAAATGTAGGAAATCTATCCACATCACTAAAGACATAGAATATTTAGCCAAGGGCCTGAATCCCACAGCAATGTCCCACATGAGTCCAAATGAAGACCCAGTGCTCATGACAATGCCTCCCACAAGTCCAACTGGAGGTCTAGAGCCCACAAGGAGGACTCACTCCAGTCTCTTTTATGGATCCATGCTGGGAGGGCCCAAAGGTCAGCGGTAGAAGCCAGAAAGTCTATGCCAGCGAGGTGAAGGAACTGTGCTGGTAGGTGGAGGGTTCTACACTGGAGCTGAGAAGTCACACAACAAAGACCAGGGCTGTCCTGAAAAGCACCACAGCCATCCTCAGTGACATGGAGGCCCCCGAGCTCCTCCGACGACAAGCACAGTTGAGTACATGCCAGGAAGCCAGTGTGATGCGTTCATCCTGGAGACCAAGCAGCACACATCTTTCCCTCCAGAGCTAGGAAGCAATGCTTGATGTGAAGACTAGACCTCCTCCAGGAGAACCAATGGCTCAAACAGCAATGCGTAGGAGAACCCACAACACCTCAACGCACTAACGTGACACACTAACGTGAATAGCTTTTCTTTTATCACATCTCTATTTATATTGGCAACTTTCTTCAGGTGAAACATCTACACCCAGCACCATGCTGATGTAATCCAACTGGCGTTAAGTTGACCACCAGTTTTCAATACATAACACCCTCTTAGTGTGGTAGCTGGCTAAAAATATATTGTGAACACTTTCCTTACTTCAAAATAGATTCTGGTTCTGAAATAGCAAGGCAGAGAAGATGGCTTTCTTATAAAAATTGGCCTAAAATAAAACCAATTAGCATACCAGCTAATTAATACTAAAGTTCACTGTTTATATGGCTCAGAGAATTTTATATAAATACAATTTTTGTTGCATGCCAGACTTTCCCTCTCTGCCTGAAGCCAATGTGGAGAAAGCAGGTTCCAGTGTATGGTAGTACCCTGCCATCTTCTGGTTGCCTTAAGAGTTGCAGCCCAAGGAAGAGATTGAGAGAGATTGAATCCTTATTTATGTACATGTACTCAGAAAGATAGAAACAAGGAGAATTTCATATTTTTAAAGTTACTTTTCCCTGTGTGACAGAAATTTTAAAATATTATATATAGTTGTAAAGATCACAAGATGCTTCCCTCATTGACAGATACTTCTGTTGCAGATCAAGAGGATGATCTGTTTCCATGCCAGCTTGAGGTAAATGTGTAAAGAAAGCTCTGGTACTCCTCCAGGGAGTCCTATTCACATCTACACATGTGTGTTAGTGTGTTTCAACACACAGAAATGGAAAGGCCTCTGCAGAACTATTTTCTTGATGTTTCTAAAAGCACTTTGATTTGTATGCATGGTCCTGTTGGTTGGCCAATTCACACGTGTAGGAACATAGGCAATCCAACTTGTTTCTGTGGTTTCAAAACTGAAGATCGAAATGCTATGTTCTGTTAGTGGCCTAGGGGAGAGGTGGGACTTATAAGACATCCATGTGTGCCCTCTCTTAAGGAGGTGCCAAAGCTACCAGTGACATTATTGAAATAATTGACCACAAAGCAAATAAGTACAGGTGTGATATATACGTAATGGCTCCATCACAGCAGATATCCACCATGGGGGTCACAGCCCTGCTTCTAGGAAGGAGTGTTGTAGGTTCTGGCGTGCACTCCAGCCCTGGGGCTAGGTTAGCTGCATCAATACTCCCAGTTGGGTTGCCATTTAGACTATTTAAAAAAAAAAAAACCTATTGTTCCTCGTCTTCAGAGTTGGGATGATACAGTCATCCTTGGAGCATGTAAGAGGGTTAATGCTGTGAAGAATTGAAAGGCATTTGCACTCAGTTCATGGCAATTTTTGTTACTGTGTGATGATGATAAGTAATACAAACACTGCTAAATACAATACCACAAACCACCACAAGTTAGGAAAGGAAGAACCAGGAAAGAGGGAAAGGTAGCTTGCTTTTTGTGTCATTTTTCTTGCTTTGAACATGTAGGATCTTGCATATCTTGAGCAGCCCATGCTGACTTTGCCCTTTGTATATTTAGTGTTCTGGTGGACACTTGTCAGCATCCCCTCATTGTGATAGGCTCCAGTATATGAGGCTGGATACTGGGCAGAACAATTGTGAAAAAACTGCCCAAAAGCTGTCACCCATGTAGTGATCTTGAGACCCAGGTGCCTATTTTGCAGATCGTACTTGCCTTTCACAGTGCCTTACCCTGATGGGAGTCTAGTACTGTGTCTGCTGATGAATTTGGGCCATGGTTGGATGTGATTGTCTCCAAAGCTCCTGTAAAATAGTTTTAACTTTTTAAATGTTAGAAAACCATTTTTTAAATGTCACCTCAGAGGCTAGGGATAGAGCTAGTGGTAGAATGCTTACTTGGCATGTGCAAGGCCCTGCGTTTGATCCTCTGCAGCAAAAAAAAAGTCACCCAAAGGGAAAAGCATCCAAAAGCTTTGTTTGCAGATAGTTATTAGTTTCATATCTGAAAACTATTCAAAGATTGTATTTAGCCATGCAGACTAATCTTTTGAGGTCTCCAAGGCTTAGTCTGTTCTAGGTACGTCTGCCCTTCTCTTGAAGGAGGATAGCTCTTTATAAGGGACAGTGTTCATCTCTCAGTGCTCTAAAGTCACACAGCTGAAGTTGAGTCCCTTTTACATAAATTTTGCTCTCCAACACCAATCCCTGCTGGATGACAAAAATGAAGTTGGAATAACTATGAAGTCTTTACACAGTCAGTCTCTGTCATTGTCAAAGTCAATTTCAGGCTGCTGCAGTTATTCCTGAGGGTAATCAATAAATCATGTCATCACCTTCACCCCTCACAAAGAGGGGTGGGCAGAGAGAAAGCACTTCATCATCAAGGAAAAAGCATTCCCACTGCCAGAAATAAAAGGGAAAATGCAGCAATCCATCCTGTAATCTGAAGCCTTAAAATTTAAACATCTTAACAAGATGTAAAGTCATGACTCAGAAGGGGGCCGAAATGCATACCAATACTGATCTGCTGGCTCACTCACTCCAGGATGAAAGAACTCGGCAGGCTTGCAGCATATTACAGTACTGAACACAGCTTTAAATGAATGCTCCTTCCTCACTGCAGGATGCTGGTGTATGAATATGAGTTAGAGATAAAAGTTAAGTGGTAGTTGGTACTAAAGATTCAGTAGCACAAAAAGTTGTTTTAATGGTATTAGCTAGTGAGGAATTCTTGTAAGTCAAAGATGTTTTTTCTTTAATTTCTGTTAGAATAGTTGCACAGGAGCCAGAGAATGTGCATATGGAAAGAAGCAGAGAGCAAAGAGGTAGAAACCTTTTTTTCCCTTGAGTAGCTGGGAGCTCTCCAAATAGAAATATCTCTAGTATTTGAGAAAAGCACATAGTTTCTTACACACACACACACACCTGTGTATATAATTTGTGGATGCTTGAAGGAAAGAGGATGGGGACCATTAAGAAATGGTGCATTCTTTCCCTTAAAATATTTCAGGATAAAAAAATAACTGTTGAAAGAATTGCTGTCCCAGAACTCTCACAGTCACAGCACTTTGACACATCTGCATCTGTTGATTTGAATAGTAACTTCCTGACTCTCATAGGGAAACTATGCTTTGGATTTCTCATAACCAAAATGTGAATTTTATAATTAACTTTTCCTAATCAGCACTATCACTCCCCCTTCTTAGATGTGGAAAAGTCATTACCTAAAAGAAGAGTAATCAATTTGCCTGGGGAGAAAACTGCATGTGTGTCTGCTGCTGTATCTGATGAGTCTGTGGCTGGAGACAGTGGGGTCTATGAAGCCTCCATGAAACAGTAAGGACCCAGCAAGAGTGCTTTTTTGCTGCTCCATATATCTCCTCCTTTCTCCTTATGGCTCTATGTAGTAGGGCCTGTACATTTGCTATAACTGTTAGTCCACACTCTGGAGTAGTAAGGACCTTAGCCATTAAAGAAATGATGTGATTGAAAATTCCAATATACCAGAAATAGCTCATCGGCCACGGAAATGATGAACAGATGGGAGTTCTCGAATCAGCTGACTCTTGTTAATACTTTAAAAACTTGACTTTAGTGGAAAAGTTGGAGTGACTTGCTAATTCCTATTTGGCACATAAAGATTCTTGTGTGGATTTCTGAAAACCTGAAAATATGATGTAGCAGGACTTAAGAAGGTCAGACATCAGAAAGTCTGTTCCCTAAGTTCAGAGGCAAACTCTTCTTGAAGAGGTGGAGAAAGCCTCTGAAACAGTAAACTTCTGCTGGGATCATTTTCCCCAGGATGGTGAAAGAGTGCTATTGATAGAAGCACACCCATATTTATGGCAGCACAGTTTGTAATAGCTAAATCTTGGAAAGAGTCCAGATCCCAATCAAAGGATGAATGGATAAAGAAAATGTGGTTTACTACTGTATTATAAAGAAGGATAAATGTGAGACATTTTTTAGGTAAATGGATGCACCTTGACATTACACTTTTAAGTAAAATAAGTCAGCACACACATTTAAATATCACGTTGTTTGTCTTGTGTGAGAGGCCGAAAGAATAAATAAGGACCAAAATGGAATACAGGTATTGGGAACGAAGAAGAAAATACTCAAATAGGAAGAACAAGGGAGAGGATAGAGGAAGGGAAGGAAGGGAAAAAGAAAATAGAAGGAAAAAAGTGGGAACAAACTTCTTGTAAATAAAGAGAGGAAGAAGGCAATGGGGGAAAAAAGTAAAATCAAGATATGTGTAGGAATTCCTCATTCCTATGAGGAATGTGATCTTTATATCAAAAGTGTGCCAATAAAATTAATGTTAAAACAGTACAAAGAAAAGCAAATGATATTGTTAGATGTGTGTTCAGGTATTTAGTGGCAAACAGCAGCCATAACAATCTTTATCCCCATTAATTAAGTGTTCATCTACTCCCCATTCCTAGGCCTAATGAAATGGAAGATGCTCCATATAACGAAGAGAATGCAGCTGACGTAGAGACTGCCCAGGTGCAGATAGGACTCAGGTAAAACAGTGTGCATGGAGGAGGAGCAGACTCAGAGACCTGTACAGCCACCAGTGGCTTGTGGTTACTGCTTATTTCATTCAGCTTCTCTTTTGACAGATATGATGCAAAAAGTTCAAGTTTCATGGTGATTATAGTACAACTCCGAAATCTGCATGCCTTCTTGATACCTCATACTTCAAAAGTGTAAGTAAAGTCAGTGAAGAACAAATTGAGGTGCTTAGAAACTTCCAAGAAGATAATTTTCATTATAATCAAGCAGTTCATCAAATTAAGGTATGGGAAAGACAGCAGGCTGATCATATCTAAATCAACAGTAGGTAAAGATGAAGAGAAAAGGAAAATAGGAGAGGTCAATTGGAATTTGGTCTTTGTTTAACTGATTCCTCATTAAGAATAGGAATCAACACTTTTTATTTCCTTTTTTGGCCAGAAATCCTGCGTCATGTTGTATCGGGGCTGATGGCTTGAAATCAGATAAAAATTTTTATTATTGCATGGTAGTTACTTCCATGCTTGGAGAAATTATCTTATCTTTTACATGAAAATAAAGTGGTTAAATTTTATCCGTAAAACATTGCCCTTCAAGAATTTTGCCATGTTTTATGAAAAAATACGTTTTCGTCTTCCAGCATTCATTTCCTTGTAGACAGTTATTTCTTAAAGTCATTTCACTTTGTCAAACCAAGAAGCCTAAAGAAGTGATGGCATAATGGTACGTCCATTGCTGCAGGACTGTTTCCTCACATATTTCTAGAGATCTTTACCACCATTCACATTTTCTAAAATCAGATGCCCAGTGAGTCTCTTAAGGACTCATGGCCAGAAATTACCACACAGATGCCAGATTTCAATTTCGCACCTCTGACTTAGAAAATAGGATTTGTCCACTCTACATTTAAAGTTCGTGGAAGAAGTAGATCTTAGTAATATTTTGAGCATGGCAGGACCAGAGTTTAGAAATTTAAAAGAGCTAGTGAGACATGATTCTCAATATTCTATATGCATTGAGGCAATGTTTTCCTTAATTGTAAATTCCTCAATGAATAGGACTTTTTATACAGTAAATGCAGTAATTCTGGGAATTTTCCCGTTAGATTAATTTTTAGGTTAATTCACATATTCATGCCATAGAAAAGAAACTGGACCTGAGGGAAAAAAATCTAAATGGAGATTATTTATCAGGCAATAGAACTGAAAGAGCTGTTATCTATCTATTGACAATCATGAAAATTGGATAGGAATAGGATTTAGGAGGTGAATAGGCTTAGCGGACTTCCTGAAATTAAGTCATAGGGAGCACATATCATTAGTGGTACTAGCAAAGAGAGAAGGCATAATGTGGCACTGGTCTGGTCACCCCAGAGAACCTGCTGCCCAGGCCTGAAATTAAAAATACTAGTCAATGGCATTCAGAGAATACTGGTTTGATAATATTATTTGTGACTTCTCCCTTTCAATATATGTGTTGTGATATTAGAGTGTGCCATTGGTGGACTTTTAATAGCGCAGATTAGGAAAAATATAAGTCAGCCAGAGATTGACTCTTAAGCAGTAAGACCCAACTCACAAGTCTAAGAAAAAATTACAAAATGCCCAAGAACATGTACTTTCTTTAAACCCATATTATGAGGGTGCATCTGCCCAAATTTTCTACTTTAGCTAAACCAATCATGGTCATCCTCACTAACCTCAGGAAGTCACAAAGTATGATGACTTACAAGGTAGTTCAGGAGCAATAGTATTCAGCCAACTGATAAGTATACAACATAGCTGTATTTCACCTGTTTGTAGTTACTTGTCTAATTGACGTGAACTTTGCTGAGATGTATAGAAACATTTTCTTAAAGCCATATTTAAGAGCCTTGACCTAAATAATGGCACTTCTAAAAGTGACAACTAGTATAAACTATCTTTAATGTTCTTTCCCCCCAAGTTTAAGACTTCATTTTTAGTTATACTTCTGACAAGCACAGTTGAAACTTATGCTCATTGACAAGAGCTGTGGTATTTAAGATACGGCTCATGGTTTGCCTGGTTCCACTTTGGAGAGCCCTCCTGTGCAGCAGAATAGGAGGGAAAACATTCCTACATGTTTTCCTATTGCCTTCATGTCTGAATCATGTAAAATTGCTCTTGTTTGATGTGGAAATATTTTGAGATGATTTAAGTGATTAGGCCACTGATACACAATAAACTTGAAGGCTGGAGAAACAGAAAGTTTCTTCCCCCATTTAACTGTCTAATATACTTGTTGCTTACTGCTTTTCCATGAAGTCTTCTTTGGAGCTTCCAGCCTCCCAGAGAGGGAGAGCTATGTCTTATTTAGTGAGATCTTAAATCAGTATCAGTGGCCTGGTGCTCCTCAGATATTTAATGTTGAACCTGCATAATTAATGTTGATTAAAAAATAAAAAATAATATGACATTCCTTAGTTTTGCATTTGAATTTATAGATTTTCTAATTAGAGAAAGGCATGTCTTAGAATATGAATTAGACAAGCTTGGAAAATGGAGACAGGCAGAAGATTTAGTGGATATTCTCTTTCTGAGATTAGAAGGAAAATACCTCATGCTGTTTCCAAGAATTGCAAGTCCTCACATTATGGGTGCTTAGAAAATTCACTCTAAAGTAGCATTCAGAGTTATTATTTTCTGTAACTCTTCCTTTGAATTTTACAAAGCATGAAACTCTTTAAGAGTTTGTCATATTTGTGACTTCAGAGATGCTAGATGATGTTTTGAACTACTGTTTCATCTGTTTTAAATTTTGTTAACAATATGCTACTTAGCCTTTCTTTTTCTCTAGTAGGATAATGTATTCCATTCCTGGGAAGTGATCATCAGCATCTCTTATTTAATACTCAGGATGAGGATTCTTTGGGATAAAGTCACCAGTATCTACTTAGTGTGTCCCTGCCTTCCCAGGCTCAGGAATAACTTCTTTTGGAATTGGCTGTACATGGGGCAGGTGGGACATTAAATTCATATGCCCCACGGACTTTCTTCCTCTTCACTTTCCTATCATGTGCCTTTGCTGCAGTCCTGTGGTGAGTGGCAGGCTGGGCTGTTGCATGCTCAGGGGCACAATCGGCATGGGCAGGTTAAGAGCAAGCATCTCTGCAGCTGAACACCAACCCATTATGGCAGTAGTGCTTTCAGTTAATAATGAACTTCATGTTCCCTCATTTTCTCTCTTTTTGCAGATAATTGCAAATGATAGCTATGAATCCACTGTAATTTTGAAGTACCTATGAGATTCATTTTACTCTTGTTCTTTGCAGGTATTTTAGGGTCGCTGTTCTTCCTTCCTCAACTGATGTCAGCTGTTTATTTCGAACAAAAGTCCATCCACCCACAGAATTTGTGTTGCTCAATGATGTGTTCAGAATAGCCATTTCCCAAACAGCCTTGCAGCAAAAGACACTGAGAGTTGATCTTTGCTCTGTCAGTAAACACCACAGGGAAGAATGCCTGGTAGGATTCTTCATATAAATGCCATTTTCAGATAACATGTATGATCAGATATTCTGAGAATTATATTGTCTGGTTGCTGTTTTGCCAGCCCTGAAACCACTGTGAATTTATGCAATACCTTGGGATACATCTCCCGGTTATTTCATTTCTTTTTCCCCAAAATAATGACTTCTGTTGTTTCTCATATTCCTGGTCTTTAAAATCTGCTTATGATTTGTAATTTTTTAAATAAAGATTGACTTTCTATTTCTACCCTTTGATTACAGAATTTTTATCTCTGCTGTGATCATTACTTAGGGAATATACTTATTAGACCCAATTCTAAACCCAGGACTAAGTGCTCTGTATATATTACCTCTTAATCCCCACAGCAAACTTTATGAGAGATCAATTATGAAACGTGTGATCATCCCCTATTTTCAGATAAAGAGCTGCTTAGAAATGGTCACACACCTCTTGAGTGATGGAGCCAGATATCAAAAAGACATCCCACACATAATTCACTGTTACAAATTAATATTAAACAGCATACTGAGGATATGGTTCCTTTATTCATCTCAGTTTGCTTGGCCATGATATCACAGTTTACAGGATAAAGTTACTGTCTAGTGCAATATGATGTTTACATCATATTGCAGAAAATATTGTACTTAATAGTAAGTTTAACAGAGTTTTGTGCATGGTAATTAGTAAAGCCATCACCTACAAGTAAAGTTACGTGGTTGTTCAAATGAAGGCATGTCAAGGTGGGTTCATGTGGTCAGAAACAATGTTAGTTTCTGGCCAAGCTTTTTTCTGCAGTCCAATAGGAAGCACACCCCTTTCATGATGAACAAAGTTGAAAAGGGTGGTAGGTTTCTTGTTAATTTTTTCTTTTCTTCACCTGAAAAAATATTTGTAATATTGTCTAGTAATAAAATTAGAAAGAAGCAAAAGTAGATTTGTTAGACTATCAGACAGGCTTTAATATAATAGATGTCTTATTTAATATATATGAGGGCCACCAATAGTTACTAAATAAGTTAATTGATAGCCTCTTAAAATATAGTATAGTTGAATTTAAATTCTGTCTATGTGTGTTACAGAAGAATATAAAAGGCTTTAACCTTTACTTTTTTTTGACATTTTACAAACTTATGTATCCAAAGAAAAATTTTGTTTCTTCTTTGTCATTCAAGAACCAAAGTAGAATTTTTATTTATTTTTAAATTTTTCCAGTGGGTAGTAATTTTTATGAGTAATAACCAAGTCATGCTTATGGCACAGTGTAAAAGTACTGTGGCTTAGGGTTAATAATTTATTCCATTTGAATGTGATTCCTTTGGTCACTGGGTGTGGACAAAATTGTATCTCACAAAAGAATCCTAGGATTGGTTTTTAAATTGAGATTTATTTCTTATTGAGTCACAACGAAGAGTAAAAACCATCTCCAGGTTTAAAAACAGACAAAAACAAAAACAAAAAAAACCAGTGCTTTATATCATGAGTATTGCATTCCCCCCAACAAAGGTAAGCTCATCTAATAATATTTATGGTATTAGAGAGAACCAATACTAATTTAAACATTAGATTTTCTTGCATCATCATCTCTTTTGTTTGTTTAATTTCCTATAGGCTGGAACTCAGATCAGCCTGGCAGATTTACCATTTTCCCATGAGATTTTCACTCTATGGTATAATTTGCTCCCTTCCAAGCAAATGCCTTCCAAAAAGAATGAAGAAGAAAGTAAGGACTCTGTATTTCAATCAAACCAGCCATTAGTAGAATCTGTAGATTTGGTGAGTCAAATGAAGTCTTAAGTAATAATGTAATGTGAAATGTAGACTGCTAAGAGGCCAACAGTTTTTCACTTACTTTTCACTATCTTTTCTTCCTTTCCTGCTTTACTCTTTTTTACTCAGCCTCAAAGAAAAAAAAAAGAATATAGTTCTCATCTTTGTTTCAAGTGTGATTTAAGAAAAGGTCACATCTTTTTCCATAAAAACAAGCTCATGTGGACACCTTATTGTTTTAAATGACCAGCAAAAACTTTTTGATTTAAATTTACATTTTTGTACATTGTGTTCATATTTGATTCCATTGTTCACTTACACATTTGACATTCTTGTTTTTCAAGTTTTAAATTATTAATCTGAAACAATGTCAGTTTTCCATTTGTAACATCAATATCCCTAAGTATTTTTATATTAAAAAGTTTGTTGCAACTAAGTCAAACTTCAGTGGTCAGAAATTTACAAGGTACTTTGTGAGGCCTTTTATTGCTGGTTAAGCATTTGTGGATATTGTTACTGAGAACAAATTTATTTTAGATTATTGTCAACTAAAAAGAGGCTCATATGAGCTGTCATTCCTGGTTATAACTCCTTTCTACCAAGGCAACCATTAATCTTCTTTCTGTATGAATATACTTATTCTGGACATTTTATATAAAAGAAATAATATAATATTTGTTCTTTTGTGACTTCTTCCACTTACATAATATTTTCAAAGTATAACCATAGTGTAGCAGTGTTAGGATTTCATTCCTTTCTATTTCCAGGGGGTATTTTATTACCACATGTACCAGTTCGTTTAGTCCATTAATCAGTTGATTCTATTCTTTGACTTCTACTTTTACTTTATTATGAGTAATGCTGCTGACAATATTCATGTATGAATGTTGGTGTGGCCATAAATTTCATTTACCTTGGGTACGTATTTTGAGGGACTATAAACTGTTTTGTTGGTGCAATGGGTTATTTGCTGTTGTGTATTCTTTTTTGCAGTCTTGGGGGTCAAGCCCAGGACCTCATACATGCAGGAAAGTACTCTTTTATATATTCTTACAAGTTTCTTTATGAGACAAATGATTCACAAATATTGCCCTTATTTTGTGCATTGTCTTTTAACTCCCTTAATTTCATTAGCATAAGAGTTTTAAATTTTGATGAAAGTGTGCTTTTTCTGTATTTTTCTTCTACTGGTTGTCTTATTGGTATTATATCAAAGAAGACTTGGCCTAACCTAAAATCACAGAAATTTCTCCTGTATCTTCTTAGAGTTTTAAAGTCTTTTATGTATTTGACCTCTGATCCAAGAGTTGTTTACATGTGTGATATGAAAATGTATTATGTGGATGTAATATATACTGAAAAAGTACCCTTCCCACTGTTGAATTAATCAGTTGACCTTCATGTGAGGGTTTACGCATCTGGACTCTCAATTCTGTTTCAATAATCCATACATCTACATGTAATAATCCACATGTCTTCCAGTACCTTACAGCCTTAATTGCTATAGCTTTAGATGGGGATTTTTTTTTTTTTAATCAGTACCGGGGATCAAACTCATGATCATGCGCTTGCAAGGCAGGCGCTTATGCTGCTGAGCTAAATCCTCAGCCCAATTACTATAGCTTTGTAATCACTTTGAAATAAAAAGTTGTGTTCTCCTTTTTTGAGTTGGTTTTGAGTTGGGCAGAGTGGCACATGCCTGTATTTGTAGCTACTTGGGAAACTGAGGCAAGAGGATTGGGTGCTCAAATCCAGCCTGGGCAATACGTATAGCAAGAACCTGTTTGGGGGGAAAAAAAGTTTTAGCTATTCACGATCCTTTGCAAATGCAAAGACAAAATTTAAATTTTAATAAATAAAGTTTAATTTTCATTTCCCCCCCAAATAAAGAGTTAAGATTGGAGGAGCTAAAGATGGCTAACAAAATACAGAGCCTCCCGGGGAGAAACAACTCATGTGCCAGAATAAAACATCCTGGAGAGGTCCAGACAGAGGGAGATGGATCCTCTTGACACAGGAAGAAATTAAAACGAAAAAAGCTTGTCAAATACGCAGTCTTGGGGCTATGATTGGAACAGCTAAAATTAGTGGACACAGTGCTTTCTGCTACAACGTGCTGTCTGAACTCATGCCAGCCACGATCCGCCATGACCCGCAGAGCTGCCTGAACTCATTCCCGTCACAACTCACAGGAGCCACAGCCAAGCTGAAATCGGGGGTTAGTGAGCCCAATGGAGAACAGAGCTGGCAAAGGGACCTTCATTAATCCACAGTCAGTGCTGGGAATAAGAGCCCCCCATGGGAAGGGCGTGACCAAATGGGCGACATGTTGGAATCTGGCAGGAGGCGCCTGAACTAGGAACAACAGTGACTTCAATTGGTTGATCCCTCTCCAGAGCAGATTTGTGGGATTTGCTTGGCCTGGGTCATGACCCTGGCTGGGACCCAATAAGCCGTCCCAAACTGATTCCCTACGCCTAGCACACACTAACCTGGTGAAGGCCCCTGAAGTTTGACTGGCCCAGTAGGGAGGGGCCAGCATACACAGCCCCTGCTTATACCTCAGTGACAAGAGCAAACAGTAGAGGGCAAAAATCCCTTGCCAGCATGCTTCAGAAGAACCATAACCAACAAGGAAAGGGGCTGCGACCTCCACTATACACCTGTGTGGAAGAAACCAAAAACATGACAAGAGAGAGAAACAAGAAAAAGCCCACAGGCCAAAGCCTTGAGAACACTGATCCAGGAGAGCGAAAAATAAAAGAGACTGAGGGCAGCAAACATGCAGCATCAGACTCAGCTTCAGTGGACATTAAGAGATATCTTCAGGACCTTGTAGACGAGCTCAAAACTGAAATATTAAATCAGGTAAAGCAAGATATAAGTAGATTAATAAAAGAAATGCCAAGCACTTCTCAAGACACATATGGAAGAAGAGAGGAACAAAAAAAGACGTGAAACATTCGATAAAGAACATAAAGAAAATCTAGAATACATGAAGCAGATTCAAAGAGATTACCAGGAAATTAAAAACTGCATGGAAGGCTGGCAAAACTCCTTAAAAGAAACAAAGGATAGACTATCAAAACTTGAAGACAAGTTTGCAGTGTGAGATCATGAAAGGAAAGATCTCTTAAAAATAACAAGGAAACAGGCAGTAACAATACAAAGGCTAAAAGATGACAAGAGAATCTACAATTTAAGAATAAGAAATGTGAATGAAGAAGCAGGAATACATACAGGTGAACTACAAAGGCTATTTACACAAATAATTAAGGAAAACTTCCCAAGCATGGGTAAAGAAAATGACATTCGGTTTTGTGAGGCATACAGAACTCCAGCCACCTACAACCAAAACAGATCTACACCCAGACATATAGTAATCAAGATACCAGAAATTCAATATAAAAACAGAATATTAAAAGCTGTCAGAGAAAAGAAACAGATTACCTATAAAGGAAAGCCCATCAAGGTCACAGCAGACTTCTCCACACAGATCAAGAAGAGCTCGGAGCGAAATATTCCAAGCCATGAAAGAAAACAACCTCCAGCCCAGATTGATGTAAAACTGTCATTAGAAATTAATGGAGAAACAAGATGCTTCCATGACAAAGAGGAACTGGGGGAATTTGTGACCACCAGTCCAACTCTACAGAGAATACTGAAGGACATTCTAGAGAGAGGAAAAAAAAATACCAGGACTTTAGGAACAGTGGCAGAAAAGGCCTCAATGAATGGGGCAGGTAGTAGAATGAAGGAGAAAAGTAGACAAAGGCAGAAAAACAGCATAGCAGAAATGAGGCAGAGAAGGATGGCTAGAAGCTCTAAAATAGATGGCCTTGATACACTAAAAAAAAAAATGCAGGCAGAGTAAATCAGGAGGTAGGGTCCATTGAGATGCTCTGTATAGGAAATATAATCAACCCGAGAGAGTTTGTGGACTGAAAATAAAATATGAGAAAACGATGCTGTATGTGACAGGGAGCCAGAGAGAAATAGGAGCAACTCAACCACCACCTGCAGATAGGTTGGAAAGACAGGATACTTATGTGCAGCAGAGAACTACTCAGCTATAATGAAGGGGAACCTTGAGGCTTTTGTAGGTAAAGGAGTACAAATTGAGATCAAGTTCAGGAGTGAGAAGGTTTGGAACCAATTAGGTAAATAGCAGGTTGCCCCCCGAATCTAAAAACTGAGGGAGTTGGTGGGACCCAAAATGCGCAGTGTACCCTGTGGAGTGAATGGGGAGGAATAGTCTAAAAAAGGAAGGCAAAGGATATTGTTAATAGTGTACCAGAATTTAAAACCCACATTACTCACACCACTCTGCTTAGTTGGATTATATTCTGTTCTGGTTTGTCTACTTGTACTAGATTTGAGGGCACAGTTATCCTGAAAATAGCAGGATATAGTACGATAATCATCCTTAATTTCCTGTTAACTGTATCTGAAGCTTTGTATAATTTACACTGTTTTACCATGACTAATCTTAATCGAATCTGATTTGTTAGACTGCTGTTTTGTATTGATAGATTTTATTCAAAGCTGTTACGATTGATAGTATCAAGTCTGAGAGTATAGGCAACTACACTGAAGATGACAAGATTCACTAGAATATCCACTCTGGTTTGACTATTACCTTCCTTTGAAGTTTTATACTGTCTACAATGTTTTATTTTTACTAATATTGTTATGTACTGCTATATTCAATTATACTGCTATATTCAATTATGCCTGATGATATAGACAATTCTATTGAAGATAATAAGAGACAACACAGTAAATTGTAGATCAACTTGTACTGTGGTTTTATATCACTTTTTGGTTTCATGTTTTTATAAGAATTTGTTTTGTTTTGTCTTGCTATGTTTTGTTTTTCCCTCTAATACAGAAAGGATAGAAATACGTGTAGAGACTCATGCATGCGTAGCTGTTTACAGTCTCATTGTTTGAATATCTACTTTGTATGCTTTAATTTTGTAATTTGAACAACTATTTCTAAGAGGACAATATGTAGTTTATCAACTAGTGATTTCTTACGGTTTATATTTTTTTTGAAATTCTGTATTATTTCTACCCTTTTCATGTTTTTTTCGCTCTTTAAATAAATTTTTTAAAAAAGAGTTAAGATTTTGATAGGATTAGCACTGAATATGTAGGTCAGTTTGGAAGTAGTGTCATCTTAATAATTTTAAGATATCTGATCCATGAATATGGGCTATCTTTACATTTATTTATCTCATTTCTTTCAACAATGTTTTATAATTGTTAGAGCTCAAGTTTGCACTGCTTTTATTAAATTCATTTCTGAGTATTTTTATTCTATTGATACTATTATGAATAGAACTGTGTTGTCATTGCATATCATTCATTGGATAACAGATTTTTGTCTACTTGTGTTCCATAACATTGCTGAACTCATTCATTGGTTCTAATAGTTTTTAAGTGGATTCTTTGGGGGTTTTTTATATGTCAGATCATATTTTCTACAAATAGAGGCAATTTTACTTTTCCTTTCCTATTGTGAACAGTTTATTTCTTTTTCTCCCATGTTTGTCTTATCTAGACCTTCCGTTACAGTATTAAAAGATAAGGTGGAAAAAGATAGCTTTGACTTGTTCTTGATTTTAGAGAGGAAATTTTCACCAATAAGTATGATTTTTTGCTGCAGATTTTTCACAAATATGCATTACTAGATTGATGCAGATACCATTTTTCAGTTTATTGAGGATTTTTTATCAGGAACAGTGTTTGATTTGTCAAATGCTTTTTCTGCATCTATTAATATGGTCATGTGATACGTGTCCTCCAATCAGTTGATAAAATTTATTAGTTGAATTTCAGATATCAAATTAATCCTGCATTCCTAAGATAAATCCTACTTGGTTGTAGCATGGATCTTTTTTATTTTACTCATGCAATTTGCTAGTATTTCATTGAGGATTTTTATGAATATATTCGTAGTTTCTTTTTCAGTGATGTTTTTGTCTGGTTTTTGTTTAGTTGGCTTTTTTTTTTTTCTTTGAAACAGGATCTCATTGTAAAGTCTAGAGTAGCCTTAAATTTGCTATTATACCCTAGATCGGCCTCATACTCATGATCCTCCTGCCTTGGCCTTCCAAGCGTTGAGATTACAGGTGTATACCACCACACTTGGCTTTGTCTGGTTTTGATGTCAGAGTAATTTCTGGCTTCATGCATCACTTAGAAAGTGTTTCTCCAGTTCTGTCTTTTGGAGGATTTTTGAGAAAAATTTGTGTTCTTCAAATGTTTGCTAGAATTTGCCAATGAAATAATCTAGGCTACACTTTTTTGGGGGGAAATATTTGTTTACAAATAAAACTCTTAATGTAAGTATTTTAGAATATGGTTTCTGAGTCAGTTTCAGTACTTATCTTTTTAGGAGTTTGTCCATTTCAGCTATATTATCTAATTTGTTAATTTTTAATTGTTTGTAGTATTTTCACATAATTGGTTTAAAATCGGTTAGGTAAATAGTGAATTCCTCTTTCATTCTGAGTTTTAATAACATAAGCATTCTCTACTTTCTTGATCAGTCCAGGTAAAGGTTTGTTAACTTTTTAGCTCTTTTCAAAGAACCAACTTTGGCTTTCTCTTTTTTTTTTTTCCTAGTAATTTTCTGTTTTTTAATTTATAACTTTACATTCTGGTCTTTATTTTTTCCTTTCTTGTGATTGACCTTATTTTATTCTTCTGCTTACATTTTCTTTAAGTAGAAAGTTAGATACTGCCTGCAACTGCAGCTCTAGATGTTGGAGGGAGTAGGAATAAGGAGATGATAGAGAAATACAGATAAGAGACAGAAAGCTGAGGTCAGGTGGAGCCCTCTGTCCTAATGGGAGGAAAGAAACTGCTCAACCACAGTAGTACCTTTATTTATACCCTTGGGAATTTCAACCCCTCTGCTTTGTAATTTTGTATGGCTTGCCTGAGCATCTCCTGTTCTGGGAGATGAAACAGCTTGTTTACTTGGCTTACCTTGGGTTCTCCCTTTCTCAAGGCTGGCCTTGCTTTAGCCCTACTCATGCATTTGATCTCCAGCTTCAGGGGCTTCTCATAATTATTGTTTCAGGATCTTTTTTTTTTTTTCCTTTCTTCCTTCCAGTACTGAGGATTAAACTCAGAGCATTTTTCATGGTAGGCAAGTACTCTACCACTGAGCTGTATGTAACCCATTATTTTGATACATGGTCTCACTAAGTTGCCCAGGTTGGTCTTGAACTCAAAATCCTTCTTCCTCATTCCCCCAGATGTTGATATTACAGATGTCTACAACTATGCCTGACTATAAAAACATAAGTAATTGTGTTTGCCTATGTAGAACTGGACCTTAAACTCAGGGTCTTGCATATGCTAAGCACATACTACTACTGAGTTATATTTATATCCGCCTTCATTCTTCATGTAGGTGTTTTAGCAGTAACCTGTAAGTTTTGGTGTGATACATATTATTTTCACTCATCTCAAAAATTGTTTTCTAATTTTTCTTGTGATTTATTCTTTGATTGTTTGGTTACTTCTGAATGTGTTGCTTTCCATACATTTATTGATTTCATATATTTCCTCTTGTTAATGTTAATTTCTTTTTGGTGTGACCAGAAAACATATTTGTTATGATTTAAGCCCTTTTAAATTTATTGATGCTGGTTTTATGGCTCACTATATGCTAGACACTGTTTCATATGTACTCTAGAAAAACAATGTAATATAGTCTATGATCATCAAATGGAATGTTCTGTAGTTGTTTGTTAGGTCTGTTTTGTAGTGCTATTATATAATACATTTATCTTGCACTTTTTATCCTAACTAATCTCACTCTCACTCTTTTGTAAAGAGGAAAGATGGAGAATATTCTGGTTTAGATTTAAATATCCTCAAAAGCCTTATGTTCAGAGGTAGGGAAAGGTGATTAGATCTTGAGGGATCCTTGCTATACTGATCAGTGAATTAGTCCAATAATGAGTTTGTAAATGACTATGTTCTTCGGAGGTAGGGCCTATTTGGAAGAAGAAGGTCACTGGGAATGTGACCTGGAATAATGTATGCTTATCCTGGTCTCCTTCCCTCTTCTCACTTTCTCTGCTTACTGACCAACACTGGATGAGCATCTTTCCTCTACCATCTCTTTTCATCATGCTTTTTCTGCCTTGGAGTCAACCCTGTGGACTGAAACGTCTGAAACTGTGTACCAAAATAAATCTCCCCTTCTTTAAATTGTAGGTATCCACTATTTTATCTGAGCAATGAAAAATTGAACACAGAAAATTAGTGTAAAAAAAAAAAAAAAACAACCGTAGGTAGTGAACTGAGCCAGCCCAAGAAAGAAGACATTTGTGTCACAACCAGCATTGTCATAGGGCAGTAGTGGTGAACCTATGGCACACATGCTATTTTTTTTTCTTTTAAGACAAAAGGTGTATGAGTTGTGTTTTCTAAACTAAAACTTCAGTATTCAGATTTAATTGCAGTATTGGCACTTTGCAGTAAGTGAGTGGGTTTTAGGTGGCATTTTGGACACTCATCTCTAAAAGGTTTGCCATCACCACCATAGGGGCATGGTTGTTCAAGCACTTTGGAGTTCACATATCACTACAACCTACCACTGGTACTATGCATAGATACACAGGATTTAATGTTGATCTGCTGGATTTCAGATTTGCTTTAATCCCATTGCTTTCTATTCCCTTATTTCCCCCTGTTGAAGTGGAAATGTTCACTTCAGTTTTCCTCAGCAGACATTCAATGTTTGTGACATCTCCAACTTCCTGGGACCTCCATTGTACCTTTGGCTTCCTCATCATATCTTCATGCAATACCCTATTGGGCTTCTAGCTTCTTAGGCCCACTTTTTGAAATCTTAGTGGATGCCTCCATGACTCCATAGTGTTCCAAATGTGTGTTAGCACAAATGTTCATTGTATATTGGAAGTATTTAATTTTTTTGTTTTTCAATAGATGTTCATAGAAAAGAGTTTACCTTGAGTCTCAGAGGAGATTCTAGACTTGGCCTTTGCAGCATTATTGGAACTGTTAACATTTTGATGACCCTTAGAGATAAAATAAATGCATTTTGCATGATGAGATGGATGTGATTTTTTTTAAGGGCCAAGGGCAGAATGTTAGGGTTTGGATTTCAAATATCTCTCAAAAGTTTTGTATTCAGAGAGGGGGCTTTGGGGAGGTAATTGGATCATGAGGGTGGTTGCGTATCAGTGGGTTACCTGTGGTCATAGTTGACTATGGTATTTAGAGGTGGAGCCTTGTCAGAAGGGGGTTTAATGACCTAGAGCGGTGTATTCTTTTTTAGGTTCCTCCCCTCTCTCACTATCTCCACTTCCAGCCCACCATTTTTAATTTGCAGTTTTCCTCTACTATGATTTTTCATCATGCCGTTTCTTCCTTGAAGCCATCTAAAAATGGACTGACCTCTAAAACTATGAACCAAAATAAATCTCTCTTTAAGTTGTGGATAATGGGGTATTTTGTCTGAGAATAGGAATTTCACTGGTATAAAGAAACTTATAACAACATACATAGAGCTTATATGAATAGTCTAGAGAATTGTCACAAAGCAAACACATTCATGTATATACTGTCCAGGTCAAATTTAAGTATATTACCATCACTCTGAAATCTGCTTTGTGCCCTGTTCCAGTCATTACCAGCCTCCCCTAAACACAATCTGTTTTCTGATTTCTCTCACCTTAGATTAGTTTCGTCTGTCTTTGAACTTTGCATAAGGGAATTATTCAGTGTATATTCTTCAGTGGAATCTTGTACTGGATATTATTGTTGTGCAAGTCTTCCATCATAAACTGTTATTATAGTTCATTCATGTTGATTATTAGGTAATATTGTATTGTATAATTGTATCACAATTTATCCGTTATACTACTGATAGACACTTGAGTTTTTACTAGCTTGCAGGTTATTGTGAACAGTGCTGCTATTAACATTCTTTACATACGTTTTGGTAAAAATACTATCTATCTTCTTTCATTTTAGCTATTTGGATAGATTATGATCACTAACTTGCATTCTTAATTTGCATTTCCCTGCTTAGGGAACATGTTTAGTTGCTAAGTGAATGTCATCTTTTAGCAAATGTCTATTCAAGATTTGATCTATTTTTTATTATACTTTTTAAAGTTTGCTAGGAGTTCTTAATTATAGATATGAATATATTCAACTTAATTTATACAAATATATCTTTCTGTTTTGTGGCTTTTACATTTTCTTAATGTCTTTTAGTGAGTGGAAATTATTTTATTGATGTTGTCTTTACCAATTTTTCCCTTTATAGTTAGTGCTTTTTCTTTCCTAATTAAGAACTATTTGCCTCTACCTTGGTCATGAAGATGTTTTCCTGAATTGTCTTACAAAGGCTTTATTTTATTTTTCCATGTTGTATCTGCAATCTATTTGAGATTAATTTTTGCATAGGTTATGAGGTAAGGGCCACAATTCCTTTTTATCCTTATAGTAGCTGATTGATTCAGCATCATTTATTGAAACACTGCTTTCCCAATTATGCTGTACTATCACCTTTATCAGAATTTAAGCAATTCTTATGTGTGGATGTGTTCCACAAGGTTAGTTGTCTCTCTTTATTACAATATTTTATAGACCTGGGTTTAAGACTTTGAAACTGTTAAAAGAAAACATAATAGAAACATTTAAAGTCATAGACACAAAGACTTCCTGAGTACAGTACCACAGGAAATAGTAAGAATTAACAAATGGAAGTACATCAAATTTAAAAAGTTCTGCACAGCAAACAATCAGTAGAGTAAAAACATAGCTGACAGGGTGAGAGAACATTTTTGCCAGCTACTTTCCAACAGAGAATTAAAATCTAGGGTAGTAGTGGCAAACCTGTGGCACATGTGCCAGTGCTGGCTGTTTGTTATCGTTGAAAGCTCTAAAAAGATTTGCCACCACTGTTCTAGAGCATAAAAAGAACTTTTAAAACTTACAAGAAATCAAGTAGCCCAGTCAATAATTGAACAAATGAATCAGACACTGCTCAAAAGGAGTACAAATAACCAAGAAGTATAAGAAAAATATGCCCATGATGACCCTTGGGGCGCTGGGAAAACAGGCAGCCTCCAGCATGCTGCTCTGGTAAGTGGCTGTGGCCTTTCAAGCCACGGCCGCCCCAGGGCGAGAACCATATCAGCGTTTCCTGAGATCCGTGAAGCGCCATGTTGGACCTTGGGGCACTGGGAAAACAGGCAGCCAGTTCACCCCTCTGGTGGGCAGCTGTGAGCTTAGCAGGCTAAGAATCAAACATCCATCATCATCTCCCCTCCCCCAGCAAGTGAGAGCCAGAGATCTGAGCATGTCTTGCAAGTTTGACTATATGTGATATAGTAAATAAGGGGGATTTTCTTCTGTCATCTCTTTGAGGGCAAATATTTTTATCTCTGTTTTGCTCTGTTTTGATCAATGGTATTGCTCTATTCAATATTCTGTTCTTGTAATTTTGGTATTTCCTTTGATATTGCTCTGCCTGATTGAAGGAACAACTATTGTGAAGAAAACCAGATGTACTATTGTGCCTATTGCTGTTGTCCCAGTGGCCTGCTGTGAGGTTCTGTGCCAGTTTCACTGCACTGCCTCAGTTGGCTTATGTCCTGTCTTGTTCTGCTGTATTTTACTACCTTCAAAATAAAATAAATAAATAAAATAATAAATAAGAAAAAATTAAAAAGTAAATAATAACAACAAAACATCAGTAAGGTACTGAGCAACCTGAAAGATGATATAATTAAACAGATAATGGACTTAAAAAGCAAAAGGAGGAAAAGCAAGTGCTCTAAAGGATATAACTGCATGTATATTTAAGGGTGTAGGATTAATAATTATGTTGCGAAGTTTTTGTTGGATCAGAGAACAGAGCTGTTTGCAGCCTCACTGTTTGAATGTCTACTTTGTATGCTTCGATTTTGTAACTTGAACAACTACATCCAGGAAGACAATATGTAATGTATCAACTAGTTTCTTCTTACTGTTCTTTTTTTTTTTTTTTTGAAATTCTGTATTATTTCTACCCTTTTTTTCTGTATTGCTTTATATTTCCCCTCTTTAAATAAATTTAAAAAAAAGAAAAATGTGCAACAAAATATACTCAAATTTTGCCATTGAGGAAGATGCAGTTCAGTACTACATTGAAACTCCATCTCATCCAAGTCAAAATGCCTATCATCAAAAACACAAAAAGCAGCAAATACTGATAAAGATGTAAGAAAAAAAGAACCATTACATTATTGCTAGTGGGAATTTAAATTGTTACAACTACAATGGAAATTAGTATGGAGGTTCCTCAAAAATCTAAAAATAGAATTATCATATGTCCCTTTTGATATATACCTGAAACTATTAAAGTCAGTCTATTGTAGGCATACCTGAATAATTATGTTTATTGCAGCACATGACTTATACTAGCCAAGATTGGAGCCAGTCTCACTGCTCATCAACAGATGAATGGATAAAGAAAATATAGTATACCACACACACACACACGTGTGCACACATGCATGCACACACATGCATGCACATACATGCATGCTGGCACAAATGCACACAATGGAATACCACTCAGCTATTAAGAAAAATGAAATTATGTCATTTGCAGGAAAGTGGCTAAAACTTGAGATCATCATGTTAAATGTAATAAGCCAGATTCAGAAAGACAAGTATCATGTTTTCCCTAGTATGTGGAATCTAAAAAAGATGATGTGAAAGTAAGACAGAGATGGAAAAGGGTACAAGCGAGGGTAATAAGGTGTATAGATATGATCTAAATATATGCGTGTGGAAATACTGCATTGAAATTCAATGCTGCATTTTAATAGGCACTAATAAGCAAGTACTTAAAGATGTATGGTTATTCTCTCTCTGTCTCTTAATGAGATAAGTTATACATTGACCAACTTTTCAGTGTTAAACTGCCCTTGGTCTCTTGGAGTAAAACAGAGGTCTTCATGTTTCATTTTTTATATATGTTGCTAGATTTGATTAATTGATTTTTGTTCAGGGTCTCTTCATTTATGTGCATAAGAGATTAGCTTTTTAATTTTCTTGTGATATCATTGTTAATTTTTGGCATTCAGGTTTTTTGAAGACTCATAATATGTTAGGAAATATTTCTCCATTTTAATGTCTGTAATTTTTTTAATAAAATAATCATTATTCCTTAAATATTTGGGGAAACAAACTCCTAAAATAGTTCATTAGCCAAGCCTATAGTTTTCTTTTTGGTAAGAGGCTTTTCTGAACCAGGGTTCTGCAAGAGAAATATGTATTCAAAAATATTTTGACTATTTGCTGAATTCTCTGAGGATGATACATAACTTGTACCATTCAAAATCTACCATTTTGAGTTACAATGCATGTCTGGGGGCATTAGGCATCCCAGCTATACCTACAGCCCTGTCCATTTAATCAAAATTATCAATCTTAGCATAAAGTTACTCATAATATCCTTTTATTATATTTTTACATATACAAGCATTTTCTGTATTCTGTTTTATCACTTATATTGATAATTAGTGCTGTTTTTCCCAGTCTTCTCAGGTACTTATCAAATTTTTATTTTATTCACTTTTTACTTTATTAGGACACATTTGCAATTTATGTAGTTTACAGTCATTTGGGGGAGTGGTTAAATATATATATCACAGCTTGTTTCTTTCTTTTTTAAATCATCTTCCCCTTCTCTCCTCCTCCGCCCAAGAACTAACTTTTGGCCTGTATATTTTTCTCTATTATACATGCATACATTTGTATACTATTTTGCTGGTTTCTGTTAGTTACTATTTCTTTGCTTCTACTTTCTTCGGGTTAATTTGCTGTTCCTTTCTGCATCTTGAAATAGACACTCAGATTTTACTGGTTTTTTGGTTTTTTTGTTTTTTTTTCCTTCAGTATATGGATTTGAGACTAAAAATTTCTCCTTGAACACAGCTCTGGCAGCTTTTCATAGTGTGATATGTTATGAAATTATCCTTGTATTAAAAATATTTTATAGTTTACATTGTATTTTTTGACGATTAGGTTTTTTAATTGAATTTTTAATATTTATTGTGCATGGAATTTGCTGTTTTCATGTGTGAAAACTGCCTTAGGTGTGATAGTTGAAGTAAATATTATTTTTGTTGTAAAGTCCTATTGGTATTTTCATTGTAGTTTAATAGAAAGTTATTTCTGCTGTTATTTTTTAGATTTTGTATACCAAAAAAATTTGATGTTGAAAATTTTAGTGCTTTTTTTTTATAAACCATTAGGTTTTTTAAAAAGTACTCTTATTTAGTTTCTAAACAGTTTTATTCTTTTGCTTCTCTTTTAGCAAAAGAATTGGTTTCTAGTTTTGGTTCATGGTTTTCAGAGAACAGAGTACATACTATTTAATTATATAGACTATTGGGACTTGCTTTATAGCTTAGCATGAGATACATTTTTGGTGAGCATTCCATTATTCTTGAAAAGAATGTATATTCTTTATGTCAAGTTTCTTAATGTTTTTCAATTTTTCTACATCTAGTTTTTCAGTCTGCTTGTTTTATTAGTTATTGCTCAGTGTGTTTAAATCTCACTAACTTATAATGGCACATAAGTGTATTTCTCCTTGTAGTTTTGATATCTTTTGCTTTTTGAGTCTGTTATTATATAAATATAAATTTAGCATTGTGTTTTCTCTGTTCCACTGAGCCTTTTATTATTATGAAATGTCTCTATCTCTAGTGATAACTCTGGTTTAAAAATCTGCTTTGTTTAGTAAGCTAGATAAGCATGTTTTTTTAAATCAGTTTCTGCATAGCTTATATTTTTCCATCCTTTTACTTTTTCTTTCTTTTTTTTATCACTACCAGGGATCAAACTCACGACCACACACTTGCAAGACAAGAGCTTATGCTGCTGAGCTAAATCCCCAGCCCACATTCTTTTACCTTCAACCTTTCTGATTCTTGTGTTGAAAACATTCCTCTTGTAAACAATATAGTTAGTATTGGTTTATAATCCAGTCTTAAAATTTCCATCATTTAGTTGAAATATTTAGCTCATTTGCATTTAGTGTTATTGATACATTTGAATTTGAACCTATCATTTTACTGCTTATTTTCTTTTAGTCCCATCTTTGTTATTTGTCTCTGTCTTCTGGATTGCTTTCTTCAAAAGTTTTTCTTTTCTATTAAATCATACAGTAGGACCCACTACTTGAACATCCTCTGATACTGAAGCATAAATATATTATGTTTTTCTTATACATACACACAACTTCAATGCCTTTTCTATCTTAACTATTTATCACACCGTGGCTATAATTTTTGCAATTTACAGTATGGCAACAAAACTAGCATGAATGTCTACCTCGTCACAATTTCACAGGTTTGACATAATCATTTTTACAATAGATGTTAACAACTCTGCATATGATTCTTTTTCTTTCTTTATTGAGAACTTTGACCTTTTCCCTTAAAGTGCTTTATAGCTTCTTTCAGCATGGCCCTATTGCCAGCATCACTACCCATGTACTTTAGGCCCTTTATTAACTAAATTAAGGGTTCTTGAACACAATGCTGTGATACAACTGTCAGTTTGATAACTGTGATAGCTATTATGTGATTAGTGAGCAGGTAGTATATACAGTGTGTACACTGAACAGGAGATGACTCTTTTCCCAGCTGGTACCAAGTGGGACAGTTAAAGGTTAATCATACTACTGGAATGCTGTTCAATTTAAAACTTAACAGTTTATTTCTGAAATCTTCTATTTAAAATTTTGGGACTGTTTCACCGTGAGTACCTGAAAGCATGGAAAGCAAACCTTAGATAAGAGGAAGCAGCTATATAGCCTATTACCTCTTTTTTCTGAGCATAAATCCTTATCTGATTAACCTTCAGTTAATACCTTTATTTTTTTCTGAGAGAGTTTAAGGTTTTTAAAAGACTTTTAACTTCACTTATTCTTTCTTCCTTCTGTATTATTATTATATATTTTAGTCACATATAGTGTGAATCCCATAAAACATTCTTACTATTTTATTATAATCAATGTTCAGTTAGATTTCTCCAGCTTTTTGCACCTGGTGGTATTTTATTACCTTTTGTATTTTTGTATTTTCATGTGTGTCATTTTCCTTCTACCTGAAAATTTTTCTTTAATATTTCTCTTTTTACAGATTTGTTGTTGTCTATTTCAGCCTAATTTGTGAAGGACAGTTTTTGTCACATATTTAGAATTCTGGGTAGGAAGTTATTTCTTTGAACATGTTACAGATAACATATTGTGTCATTTGATTTCTGTTATCGAGCTCTTGGAGAACAAGCTGACTTTTGACTTTTACAAAGTAATATATTCTTTTTTCTTTCACTGAATATAAGATTTTTTATATTTTATTTTCATCATCTTCATTCTGATATGCTATGCTATTTCTTCAGACTTATGGTTTATCTACCATTTCATGAGTTGTAAATATTTAAATGTCTTATTTGAATACCTGCAGTGTGCAAATCACCTGTGGGTCTGCCTGTTATGTCTATTGTTTCTTTTGGCTTTCAGTTATTACATCTTGATAGAATGCTGGCTATTGTGTTTGGGGGATTGTGGAGGCTCTCACTGATACATCTTCCAGAGAGGATTTAATACTCTTCTAGAAGGCAAATTACAATATGGGAAGATTACCCAAATCACCCAGGGTACCTGAATTCTAATTTTTCTCTCCCTGGGTCCCTTGGAGACAACTGAAATATCTGCTTATTATTTTAGCAGTTGGTTTTTGCTTTTGTTTTACAGCTTCTTGCTCTGCACATATACAGCTCAGAATGAAAAATGCCTTGGCAGTAATATAAGGGATAATATTAAGCTTACCCTGAGTTCATTTTCTGTGCTGCTTGCCCTGGTCATCTGATAGTCTTCTGTCCTGATCCTGCACTCACAGTTCCAGGCAGCCAGTCTGTTTGGCCTGCACATCCCACACCTAGACCAGACAATGTCCCCAAGAGGAAAGACTGGCAATAACTTATAATGTGCTACCATTAGCTTTCACAATTGATTGTTTACGCTTTAAAAAGAGCTTAGAAAATTGTGTTTAAAAATTACTTAAAGCAAACCAAGCCTTGTGGCACAGGTCTGTAACTCAGTTAAGGTTACTTAACTTTTTGTATTTCTTTTCTCTCTGGATTTTTGACCCTCTAGTCCTGATAGCCTTTGTTACTTATTCTTCATTGTTTTAAAATATCTAGAAGAGTTTTTTGTTTCATTTTATTCAGTTTTCATATTTGTTCTCAGCAGGAAAGTCGGGTCTGGCACAAGCTACTTCTTCATAGCTGGTAGTATAAGTCTGCATCTGATGAGTTTTACAATCATTTCTTAGAGTATATGATGTTAATTGCCTTATGTTTTACCTTCTCCAGGATGCAGTGTCAGCTTTGCTTGCAAGAACATCAGCTGAGCTGTTAGCTGTGGAACAAGAATTAGCACAAGAAGAAGAGGAAGAACCGGGGCTGGTAGAAGAACATCATGGTGCAGAAGGAGATTGGTAGAATAGTCACTTTCCTTTCACTAGTGGCAACTCTGTGAGGATGCTTTGGTTTCTTTTAAGACTCTTCCAAGGAAACCTTTATAAGTTCATGGCTTATTCTGAAATTATGGAAGGCAATGTGGCTTTAGGCAGCTAAGGCTAGAAAATCTCTCCTTGGTTAAAGGCGTTAGTGGGAAGACCATAGGCAAAGTTAACATGCTAGCCAGCTTTTTATTCTTGCTTGAAGGATTTGATTTTTTTTGTTTTTTCCTGTACTGAGAATAAACCTAGAGCCTTGGCACTATGCCACATCTCCAGCTGATTTTTTTTTTTTTTTTTAAATTTTGAAGCAGTGTCTCATTAAGTAACTAAATTGCCTGGGCAGGACTCCAACTTGTGAATGAACTGCTTCAGCCTTCCAGATTGCTGGAATTATAGGTCTATGTCACCAGGCTTGGCTTGCTTTAAGTAAAATTTTAGCACTATTTTCTAAACTGTTTTTCTAAGTATAAACTATCAGTTTTGAAAGACAATGGTAGCTTATTATAGAGTCAGATCAATTTAAAAACTGAATTTTTTTTTTTTTTTAAATTTGAAATTACCAGGAGTGCCATTTAGGCTCTAGTAAGGCAAAGCAAATATTTGGGAGATACTTTCTCAGTGGCCAATTCTCTGTTCCTACTTTTACCTTCTTGATTTCCTGCTTCCTTCTCTGTATTTATACCCTCTTTAAAAAAGGATGCCCAAACTGGGCATGGTGACGCAAACCTATAAGCACTTGGGAGGCTGAGGCAGGAGGAGTGTTTTGAGTTAAAAACCAGCCTGAGCTACAAAGTGAGCTCAAGGCCAGCCTGAACTACATAGTGAGACCTGGTCTCAAAAAGACAAAAATAAAATAAAAGAAAAAGAAAAAGGATGTGCATGTTCACTCATCTGCCTATCTAAAGAACTGTGTTGCTTAGTTTGCACTGTTTTCTCTAAAAACAAATTTTAGTGAATGCCGTAGTTTTAAGTATATATACAGTGTAAACTCATTTAGGTTAACTTTTTCATATAGTTATTTATACTGTTAGGTTTGATTGGATTACTATTAATATGTGTGTACAGATACATAGGTAGTATATGCATGTATCTGCATACATACGTATGTATTTCTGTGCATGTGTGTATATATTAAACTTTTAAGACTCAGAGTGACAAGGTGTGTCATTCATAAAACAGTCATAGACATTTGGAAGGAAAAACTATAACAGTGATGTAAAAAAATACAAAGACACTGCTTATAAAAAATCAGTTATAGTGAATAAAAATCAAAGCAGTAGAGAACAAATATGAGACTGATTATAAAATTTATCACAGTATCTTTAAACATGAAACCTTTCTCATGTTTGTCAAGTACACATATTTCAAAAACAATACTTGCTTTATAAATATAGGATTTTGTAAGTTATAGTAGTCATTGCTGATTCCCTATTTTATCTCATGGTTAAGTATTGAATAACTAGTCTGTACTAATTTGTCAGTACCAGTTGCAATTAAAGCTGAACATTTAGATATGAGTGGGAAAAATGTTTTCATTCAAAGAATATGAGACTCAGCAAAGCAAGAGATGTTCTAAGCCTTCCTAATATTCTTGCTTTAGCTATTTTGTATGAACTGTCTTTTAATTCTTTAATGCCACATAGTGCTTTTGTGAAGAATGAGCTCTTGTGGCAACAAGAGTCTCCCTTTATACAGGTTCTCTCTGCTAGATTATGAGCAAAGCCAGGAATGAGTATTTTTTTTAGGAATGAATATTTTTAATTATTATATCTTTATTCACTCTTAGCTGAGAGTAACCTCCTTCTGTTATATAATTAATTCTATAATAAATAACTAGTACAAAGTCATTTTATGAAATTTCCATATTTTTAAATGACAAGATTAAAACTTATATGACATATTCAGAGTATTTTTATTTTACTGTCTGAAAGTTAGGTAATTTCATAAATTTAAAATTTTGGACCGAATTATGGTGATTTTGCTATAGATTGCTAGAAAATAAAGTGAGAATTTTACTTTTTATGTGCTAGTTAAAAATTTCAGTCAAAAAATGGCTTGACTATGTCTTGAATATGTTCATTGTTTATTTCCCAGGTGATAGGCTAACATGCCCAGGTTGTACTCTTTAGGGAGTATACTTGCTTAGCTTAAAGTGTGCTTTGTTTTATTTCACAATAGGTTAACATTGCTGAGAGAGGCCTCTGATGAAATTGTGGCTGGAAAAGGGGCTGAAGTTAAGTTGGCAGAAGACAGTAGCTGTACAGAAGACTTAAATTCATGCACTAACTTGCCTGAGATGCACGAAGACAGGTGTAGGAAAGAAAATGAATGTACCAGAAATCATACAAGAGAGCTGCCTTCTGGAATACGTGCCCTGGTGAATATCCAGCTGTGCCTCCCTAATACCAAGCCCTCACAGGCACCATGTAGCCTCAGGAAATGCTAGTCTGTCTCTTTGGGTGTAATTTCATATTAGGATTTTGAAACTGATTATGAAAGGCATTTTTGGGAATGGTCACTAAGAGGCATTGTAAATGCATTACAAATTTTAAATGGGCCAAAAATATTACTTCTTCACTTAAATAATTGTTATTAAAAGCGAAATAATGGATTTGGAATATAGCTCTGTGATAGAGTACTTGTTTAGTGTGAGCAAAGCCCTGGATTCAATCCCTAGCATGAGGAAAGGGAGGAAGGAAGGAAGGAAGGAAGGAAGGAAGGAAGGAAGGAAGGAAGGAAGGAAGAAGAGGAAGAGAAAGAGAAAAGAAAAGAGAAAAAAAACGAGAAAAGAAATAGAGGACTAATATAGAGGACTACATTAGACCTCTTTCAGTGTTCTGTGAATATTTATTAAAAGTATTTTCTGGATTAAATAACAGCATTATGACTGCTTAACTGTATTAAGTTTCAAAAATACTTCAATTTCAAACATGAAAGTAAACATTAGAAGTTACTTTTGGTTAGATGATGTCTTTCTACTTGAAGTCTCCTCTGGAAGGTGGCAAATGATGTGGGTTAGACATAGATGCCAACCATGTGATAAAACAGAGGCAGCTTTGCTAGCAAAGTGAGAGACATGTTGAGACTACTATCCCCATATGGGGAAAGTGCTTTTCCAGCTTTTGCGAATGCTGGCACACTTGGGATGTCTGTCATAGAGTTCAGAAAATTCCAAATCATTATTCCTAAGAAAATCATATAGTTTTCCTGACTGAGAATTTCCTTTTACAAAGAAACAAACTTTCATCAAAAGGCAGGCTTGGAATCAAACTATACTTGTAAGATACAATATAGATGCCTATCTGAGTCTACAGTTTGCATTTTGACACCTTTCCATTTTTACTTGTTTTATTTTTTTACACTTCCAGTGATTCAGAAAGAATTCAAACTCAACTTCACAAAAGTTATTATATTCATATATGTATAATTATATATTTCATTTAAATTATATATTTCATTTATAACTGGTATATTTTCATTTTCTTATATTTAATTATTTTTATCATTTATTCTGGAGAAAACTAATCAGTAAATGTAGTGTTTAAGGATGATATATTTTCTTTTCTTTTTTTTATTTAAAGAGAAAAAAACAGGAAAAAGGTAGAAATATTACAGAATTTCAAGAAAAGATAAACAGTAAGAAATCACTAGTTGATAAATTAGATATTATTCTTTTAGAAATAGTTATTAAGGTTACAGAATTAAAGCACACAAAGTGGACACTAAAGCAGTGATAATGCAAACAGATCTGCTCAACAATCCAACAAGAACCTAGAAATATGGTCATCAACCCCACACACCTAAACATACATGCACCTATATCTTTTATAGCGCTTCCTATTTCCTCCTTTTCTACAATAGCAATTATACATTTTTAAAATTTTATTGAAAGAGAAGAGAAAAAAAAAACAGAAAAGAGGGTAGCAATAATACAGAATTCTAAAACAAAGAAAGGAAAAGGAGAATGAGAAAAAGCCCCACTAAGAAATCAGTAATTTATAAATTACGTACTGTCACCCTGGATGTAGTTGTTCAAGTTACAAAGTTAAAGGGTACATAGTAAATATTCAAACAGTCAGACTACAAACAGTTCTTCCCAAAGATCCAACAAAGATTCAGCAATATGGTCATCTATTTTACACACTCAAACTACGTGCAGTTATATCTCTTAGAGCACTTTCTATTCCTCTCTTTTTTAAAATAGCAATTACACATTTTGGTTTTATTACTCTTGTAGTTCTTATTTACTTTTTACACTAGAGACACAATATGATATTTATAAATATGACTCTTATT
>PVLA01008547.1:0-87719 GCA_004027455.1 Hydrochoerus hydrochaeris | reverse complement strand
AGGAGGAGGAGGAAGAGGAGGAGGAGGAGGAGAAGGAGAAGAAGAAGAAGAAGAAGAAGAAGAAGAAGAAGAAGAAGAAGAAGAAGAAGAAGAAGAAGAAGAAGAAGAAGAAGAAGAAAACCAAGAGAGGAGGGGAAAAGTTTCTTAATTAGGGCAAAACTGAAAAGCTTGTTAGGTTACTGAGAAAGGAAATCACAACTCATTGGGTCCTCATGTGCTTTGATTGTGGCATCTGAATTGAGTGTGTGTATCTCTAAATGAAATACTTAGAAAATTGCAGCTGCAACCCCAACAATGAATGTCTGTTCTGATCCCTCAGGGGGTGTCTGTCTCCCAGTGCCTGATGAAAGGGCATCATGGACCCTTGTGCACCTTTGGTTTCTGGTAGGTGCTGCAACAGAATGTGAATGATGTCAGCCAACTCGGTCTCCAGCAGAAATCTAATCTTATTTACTGTCCCAGAGCCAGGGAGGAGCCCATAAATGCCTGATTGCCATGGAATCATGTCCTGAACAAAGATGGGGTAGAGTGGGGAATGGGTTTGTTGCAGTCTGTACCAGAGCCGCTCTCAGGACAGGAGAAACTACCCTCCATTAGGAAAATACAGGAGTCGACCACTCAGGGGTGGAGGGAGATGCCCGGGACAATGGATTAGATGGAGAAAATAAAGCCAAAGAAGCTGGGGGTGTGGTGTGGAGGAGAAGAGCATGGGGAACTGTGGCTTGCAGAGGTGCGGGACAGTGGTCATATCAGAGAGCAGATATGGCCAAGGCATTAGTTATAATGGCAAAGTCAACTCCGAGTTGTCAAGCTGTGCAGAACTTTCTTTTTCTTGTCCTCAAAACACAGTAAGAGTCTCTGCCAGAGGGTTACCTCTCTGAGCAGGTAAGGGGTCCCCCAGGTCCACACCAATATGAGACTAGAGGGAGGTCCATGAGATAAGAAGGAAGGACTGGTAACTGGAAGACTTGGGGAGGAGGCTGAATTTTCAAGGAGGTTCATCTTGATTTTAAGGGGCAGGGTGAGCCCAGTTGTTATCTGGTATTCGTAGGGCTCACTATTTCTTATGAGAATGGGTGTTTAAATTATTTGTGCTAAAGTAGGAGGAGGTGACCTGGGCTGGGATGAGATGTGAAGGTGGTACGTGAGGTGGGCTAAGCCACATGGACTCTGCCACTTGAATGCCAAGTTCAAGTCCTCTGGATGAGAGGCATTTCCTGTGGCTTCGGGGTTAACCGAGCCATTCAGACACTGAGCCCATGACCTTGACCTGAAATATGTACCAAACTTGATGGTTTGGTAGCTATTTCAACAAATAGCCATTGCTTTCCAACATACCATGATCAGAACACTCATTGGCGAGTTCAGCAATTGGAAAACATCTTCCACTAGAAGTGACCCACTGTAGGCTCCTTGCCCAGCCTACAAAACTGGGGTTAACTTCGAAGTGTCTGGATCATAGGGTTAGATACAGATCCAAATGCTAACCATTGGCTCAAAGGGTTTTTCCATAAAAGACAGCACTGTGCTGGTTATAGTTTAAAAATAAACAAGAACTATAACTTTTCCAAGTCCATCATTAAAGTGGACAATGGACATCTCCAGCAGTCACTGCTAGCTCACCTGGGAGGGACAAGTGTGGGGAATTCTACCGGGGGACAGAAGTAGAACAAATCAAATGTATGAATTAACTATGAGATGATTACCTACTCACTGAGCATTAATTAGTTGCCTATAAAAATCCAGAGAATCAGAGGTGGCATCTACCCACCGACCAGCTTGAATTCCGTCCACAAGTCCTTGCCAACTGGTCATTCAACCTCTGCTTAAGTATCACAAGGGACAGGACACTGCTTATCACTCAAGGAATAATTCTCTGCTCTGTTGCAACATGACATGAAATGTGCCACCCCTTCCAGTTTCATCCTGCCCTCGGGGTTGGAGCCCTCCAGCCTCTGAGAGTGAGGGTGGAGTGGGGGCTGAAGAACTCAAAGCTCAGATGGTTCTTGGGTACCTGGATATTGAGGTTTCTGTCTACACTCAAATACCTGCTAACGCCCTGTGACCCTGTGATCACCGTTTATTGAGCAAATCATCATATGCCAGAGTTTGTCTATATCATTTACAAGCTCACAACAACTCCATGAAATAGACATAATGATTAACCCTGTATCACACAAAGGGAAAGAGAAGAGAAGGTGGCAAACTTTAGTGCCAAAAGTTTACCTATTTGCAAGCAGTGGAGTTGATAGAATGCAAAACCCATGTTCCTAAATGTCCTCCCACCTTCAGGGCTTCACAGGCCGAGAGGAGATAGAACCCACATCCTCCTATTCCTCCTCGCCAGCCTCTTCCTCGTGGCCTTCCAAGAAACTTAGGGTGCTCTGTGTTCACTGGCCACAAGAGGATCAGGACACATGGGGGCCACCTCTGGGCATCTCTCTCTAATACCACGAGCTGCTCTGAAGAAGGGAGAGTCTGCGTTCTGTACGGCACAAATTGTGACCATACTTTCTGCCTCAATGAACAGCTGCCTCTGAAGGCACAGGACAGGGAACAGATGCAGACAGCAGATTCTGCTCCAAGTACTTTCTCCCTAGAAGAGGGGACTTCCCCCAGGACTAAGCTCTTAATTTAATAAATGCAAAACACAAAGTAAATCAGTGACATCACAGACTTTCTGTGTTCTGTTTTCAGGGATAAAAAGATCTTATTTTCTCTATCCATTTTTCTCCCCCTTCTCTTCCTCTTTGTCACACACACACACACACACTCACCCTTCCTCTCCTCCTCCCTGGCTGGCCTCCCCTCTCTGAAACTCATTTGGGGAGCTCAGTCTAGCCAGGCTGTCTTGTGGAGCAATGAGAATCCTCTTGATGGCAACATCAAAGGAGTGCATCTTTTTCATATGCTTATCTGCTTGTGTCTAAACCCAGAATAATAATTTTCTCTTAAATGAATAGATCTTTACTTTCTTCTCCTGTGAACATAAAGTGAAGTGGTGAGCGGTTTGCTTGCACTTGGGTCAGACTGCAGTGGAGTTGATAAGAGTGCAAACCCTACCAGCACATCATTGTTCGCCGTGCAAGAGGCCTTCCCTTCTTTCATGCAAGTTTGTGTCTGAATAGCAACAGTGGAGTTGATAGAATGCAAAACCCATGTTCCTAAATGTCCTCCAGTGACATAGCAACACCAGGGAGAGGAATAATGATATTTAAGAGTGTGGTAGGCAGCTGGCAGGAACATATCAGCCCCATCCTTCCTTCCCCAGATGTTTCCTGAGCATCTACTCTGTATTTGGCACCTAGGTGCATAAAACTATAGTCAAATGAGCTACATGTCTCTCTCCCCTACTGAGCACAAAGACCATGTATCTGCAGGGCAGAGAGTAAATATCTGTCAAATATATGAATCCTCAGCACTACTACACGGTGGGTTACATAAAACACCCTGAGTCCTGCAGCTCTGGACCAAGAAAAGGCGAAATCATGGATTGCACATTAGCGGGGTCCCGGATGGTCTTGTCATTCTTGGACCAATGAATTGGAGTGAAAATGACAGGTGATTTCCAAGCTGAAGCCTCAAGAGGTCTTGCATCTTCCACTTGTGCTGCTCTTGGAACTTTGAGCCATTACACACAGGAGCCCAGACCAGCCTGCTGGGGGAGGACAAACACACATGACCCCGTCACCCAGCCAGCAGACTTCAGAGGCTGTGCTGCTTCACTGATGGGCAACTGACACAAACCCAGCCAGGATAACTCACTGGCTCCATCCAAAAGGACCATCAGACGGGCCCAGCCCCAAACACCAACTCACAAAATTGTGAACCAGCGAAATCACTATGGTCTTTAATCTTTCATAACATTTTGCCTAGTTTTTCAATGAATTAGGTAATACACATTTGCATAGAATATTTTGAAAATACTGAAAAACTACTGCTAACATCCTGCATTCTTTGTTTTATGCATATGTAGGCTACTCTATACAGTGTCTGATAGGAAATGGAACAACAAACTTTTTCTCCTCTGAGATACTGAAAAACTAGAAATGTTTTTCCCACTGTCAACACAGCCCTTGTGACGCCAGATGTACGGAGGTGTCTCACCGCTCCGCAGCCTCCTCCAGCGGACACGGGCTGAGTGTCCTGGAATTCCTTCTACTCGGTTCGGACAGTATCTGGAGATGATAGTGTCAGACCCACAGTTCAAGAATGCAGTCCGACAGATTGCCCCACCCTCATTTCCGGTGCCATGACAAATGCACATTTGTCACCTGTACTTCTGAGTGACCTCATCTAGGTCGGGACTCCATGACCCGCAGATCTGACCAATTTGCCGGAGCAATTCACAGAACTTGGAAATGCTTTAGTCTTGCCTCCCCATTTTTATAAGTGATATCACAAAGGATAAAGATGAACTTCTATAGAAGGAAGATATAGAAGGAAGAGAGCCCCACAGTGATACATATGAACGAAGAGAAGAGAGTTTCTGGGCCCTCTTTGGTGCTCCGCCCCCAGGAACCCCCATGTGATCCTCTGTTGGAAGCTTGGAGCCCAATAACCTTTGGTTTGCGTGGAAGTTTCACTCCACAAGCGAGGCTCATTACATCGTTTGCTGTTGGAGGTTAACTTAACCTTCATCACTCTTCCTGAAAGGGGGTGGGGCTAAAAGTTGCAATTCTCTAATCAAGTCCTGGTCTCTGGGGACCAGTCCCCATCCTGATCTAGGGACTCCCTGGCCATCAAACATCTCATTAGCATTCAAACTTGACTCTTCCCCACTCCTTGAGAGTCTGAGGGATTTGGAGCTGAAACAGAGATGTAATCCAAATGTATCTTTCACAATATCACACGTAGATATTCACGTGGGGAATCATGGGAACCCCAATAGGTTCTCGATTGTTGTGGAACCCTTTTGTTATGGTAACAAAAACAGATTAACAACAGAAAGACCAACAGACTTTTATTAACATCTACGTTTCATGTATTTCTGGGAGCTATTCAGGGAATAAATAGCTCTCAAAGAGTGAATTTCAACAGTTTATAGGGCATCTTGGACAAAGATCAGTAAATATTTAGGGAAGTGACGAAGACAAAAGAAAAAGACTTCGTGTCTCCATAGGCAGCAACTTGGGTGGTGAGGATAAATGGCAGAAAAAGGCAGTTAGTAAGGTTTACAGATGTAAACTGCTCTGGTATCATCTCCAGGTCAATGAGGGTCTCCAGCTGTCTGTAAGGGTCACCTCTTGTCCTCTCTGATAGAGAAGGATCAAAACAACCTTTGTCTTTGTAAATTTATATCCTGCTTTTAGGCCCACAAAGGGAGGGAGAGAGGGCAGAGAGCTCTTGTGTATTTTCTTTCATTGCCTTCAACTAGTCCCTTGATTAAGTTAAAAATTAGAACACTTTTTCCCCCCAGTACTGAGGATGGAGCCCAGGGTCTCACACATGCTAGAAAACAACTCCCCCTCTAAGCTGTATCTCCATTCCTTTTTATTTTATCTTGACACAGAGTCATTTTTGTTACAACAAAATACTATTTTGTAGCATTATTTACTAAAACAATCCCCTATGGGTGGGCAGTTACATTGCTTTTACAGTTTGTTGTCTTGAATAATATTATGATAAATATACTTGCAGAGAGATCCTGGTATACTGCAACTCTCTGATTCTGGGGATAAATTATTTTAAAATAGAAATGCCAGATTAAAGAAAAGCTCCATTTTTCAAGGCTTTGGATTACATTGTCACATTGCTTTAAGGGAAAATATCAGTGCCAATATGATGTAGTGTCATACAACAGGGAATCAGTGGAAAACTCAACTGTACACTGCTGAGAGAATGAGGGGGAGAAGGTAAATAATGTCTCCATATTATTATGACATTGGTTTTGATCACTGAGAGACCATTAATTTTTACTAATTTGTTAAGCAAAAAGTAGGATCTCCCTGATGCCAGTTGTTTATTGTTAAACACTTTATTTAGATATAAATTATATACCATAGAACCCAGTTGAAGTATATAAGCCATTATTGTTTAAAACCATAGAGTTTCTGGGTTGTTTGTTACACAGCCAAAGCTAACTGATATAAATTATATATGAATGTCAATGATGAAAGAGAAACACTGAATAATACATGAAATAAGTAGCTTTCTGTTCCATTAAGACAGTTAAACCAACAAGCAGCAGCATTATGGTTATTATTACTATTCATAAGTCAAATATTTATTGAGCTCCTGCTATAAGCTTTTATTGTTCTCCGTCCCATTCAGATTGCTCAATAACCATTCTGTGAAGGTTTTATTTGCTCAATTTCTGTCCTCACAGATTTTAAGATATTATTGTCCACCACAAGTGTACTGTGGAGAACCCAAAAGAATTCTATAGCACAATCCCTACTCACAAAGAGTTGGTAAAATATACAGCTAAAGAATACCAAAATTCATTGCTTCATTCATTTATTTTATAAACATTTAATTGAGCGTCCAAATTATACCAGACTCTGTGCTAGAATCTTGGGGTAACAAAGCTCAGGTACAGGCTCCCCTAACCTGCTCTGAACTTCAAGATCTAGTGGTGGACTTGGGTTCCAACCATATTTCATAAATGCTCAGTCACACATTATACCCCAAACAGAGTCTAAGAAAATGAAAATGAATGACTTCAGGGGGTGGCTAGAAGTAACTTCACAGTGAGACAGAAGTAGCAGAGTTAGGCACAGAGGAAAAGGCTATATTTTAGGTAGCACAGAGAATCAAAAGCAAGGAGAGTAGGGGCTGGAAAGAAGAACAAGAAGTTAATGTTAGGGTAGGAGGAGATCAGGCTTCCAGGTAGTGAGGAATGATTACATAATCCAGGATCTAAAGATTCCAATAGAATAGCTCAGAGACAGAACTATTCTACCTGCTGCTACTTCTGTGTTCTGAGTGGCAGATACCATTAATCAACTACCTCCTGCTGAATCTGGGTCTCTTTCAACCCTGTGCTTCAGGCAGCCACCACAAAGCAATCAGAGTTTGCATACCTGATGAACCCTACTTGCCATTGCTGGAATAGTCATTCTGTCTCCTGAGAAGAAAAAAATATATATATTCAGCTAGCTCCAGGTAAGATGAATTATACTTGTAGAGTGAAAAAAGAGAACTGACTCTGGAGCCAGACGTCCTGAGATTGGAGCCTGGCTGCTCCATGTACCAACTGTAGGACCTTGGGTAAGATAGTTGATCTCTCTGTTCCTCAGTTTCTGTGTCTAAAAAGTCAGGAAAAGGGGAATTAGTAAGAGGCTTGCATGAGACAATACACTCAAAGGACTTAAGCAGTGCCTGCCTGGCATGTTACTATTTTATTTCAGCACTCAAATTTTTATTTCTTAATTCTCTCCATTGAAACAAACAATCAACCACCAAGTAGATTGAGATGATAAAACAGGTTTAGCAGGGGTGAGCAAAACATACAAATGTTACAGTTTTGCTGTGCAGACAAGGTAGTTCCCATGACTCCATCCAGCCTCTGGGGAGAAAATTAATCCCAAATCATCCCAATCCCCATAAGCACATCCCCAAGACTGTGTCCAGCAAGGAAGTTGGATGTCACAGCTCTGGATTTGGGACATGGCACATTAACATGCTCCTCCCTCCGATGACTCACAGTCGGGTTGAAGCAGGGGGTTGGCAAGCCTGGGGACCTCGGTGGAAGGATGCATCACAATGGAGAACAGAACTGGCATGGAGGTCTGCACTAGCCTGTGGTGAGTGCTTGGAATTTGGTTCTCCTGTGGGAGGGGGTGACCAGCTGGGTAACATATTGAATCTGGCAGGACAGGCCTGAACCCAGAATTGTAGCAGCTTCAGTTGACTGCTCCTGGCACAGAGCAGATTGGTGGGAGCTACTTGGACTGGGTCACACCCCTGGGCAGGACCCAACAGCCAAGGGTGAAGTTGCCCCGAAACTGTCCTGAACCAGTTCCATCCACACAGCACACCCTAACATGGTGAAGACCCGCGGAGGTTGACTGGCTCAGAAGGGAGGGGCCAGCCTGCACCGACCCTTCTTGTACCTCAGTGATCAACAGCAAACTGGATAGGGCAGCAATCCCTAGCCAGAACACTTCAGAGCAGTCATAACCAATGCAGAAAGGGCCTGGGACTTCCACTATACACTTGCCTGGAAGAAACCAGAAACATGACAAGACAAAGAAACAAAAAAATGTCTCCAGCCATCAACCCAGAGAACATGGGTCCAGGAGAGGTAAACACAGAAGAGAAACATGCAATATCAGAAACAGCATCAGCTGACATAAAGAAATATCTTCGTGACATTATAGAAGAATTCAAAACAGAAATACTAATACAAGTAAAGCAAGATATAAGAAGATTAATAAAAGAAATGCTAAGCACCTCTCAAGAAGACACAGATGGAAGAATGGAGGAGCACAGAAAAAGGGAGGAATCCTTCAGTGAAGAATATAAAAAAAAAATCTAGAATACATGAAACAGATTCAAAGAGATTACCAGGAAATTAAAAACTCCATTGAAAGCTAGCAAAATTACTTGAAAGAAACTAAAGATAGACTATCAAAATATGAAGACAGGTTTGCAATATGTGATTGCAAAATGAAAGATCTCTTAAAAATAACAAGGAATCAGGAAGTAACAATACAAAGGCTAGAAGACAAAATCTATAACTTGAGGATAAAAAAATGTGAGTGAAGAATCAGGGATAAACACAAATGAAATACAAAGCTATTCACAGAAATCATTAAGGAAAACTTCTCAAGCATAGGAAAAAAAATTTATATTCAAGTACATGAGGCATACAGAGCTCCAGCCAGCTACAACCAAAACAGATCTACACCCAGACATAAAATAATCAAGATCCCAGAAATTCATCACAAAAACAGAATATTAAAATCTGTCAGAGAAAAGAAACAGATCACCTATAAAGGAAAACCCATCAAAATCATGACAGACTTCTCAACACAAACCATCAAATCAAGAAGAGCTTGGAGCGAAGTATTCCAAGCCCTGAAAGAAAATAACCTCCAACCCAGATTGATGTACCCTGCAAAACTATCTCTCAAAATTAATGGACAAACAAGATGCTTTCATGACAAAGAGGAACTGGGGGAGTTCAAGACCACCAATCCAACCCTACAAAAATTACTGAAGGACATTTTAGAGAGAAAAAAAAATACCAGGGTTTTAAGAACAGTGACAGAGAAGCCTCAATGAACAGGGCAGACAGTGGAATGAAGAGGAAAAGTAGACAACCAACAGCAGAAAAATAGCATAGCAGAGATGAGGCAGAGAAGGTTGGCTATAATCTCTGACACAGATGACCTTGATACAAAAAGAAACACAGGCAGAGTAGATCAGGAGATAGGGTCCATCAAGATGCTCTGTATAGGAAATATAATCAACCTGAAAGAGGGTTTATGGACTGAAAGTCAAAGATGAGAAAATAATGCTCTATGTGACAGGGAACCAGAGAGAAATAGACACAGCTCATCCAGCAGCTGCAGATAGGTTGGGAAAACTACTCAGCTATAAGGAAGGAAAACCTTGAGGCTATCATAGGTAAAAGAATACAACTTAAGATCAAGCTCAGGGGTAAAAAGATTCAGAACCACTTAAGTAAATAGTGGGTTGCCCCCCTAATCTAAAAACTAAAGGAGTTAGTGGGACCCAAAATGTACAATGCACCCTATGAAAGTGAAAGGGGAGGAATTGTCTAAAAAAGGAAGGCAGAGGACATTGCTAATAGTGTATCAGGATTTACAACGCACATTATTCTCATAGCTCTGTTTAGTTTGATTATATTCTGTTCCGGTCTGTCTTCTTGTACTAGATTTGAGGGCACAGACAGCTATTCCAAAAATAGCAGGATATATTGGGTATACTACAGTACCATCCTTAATTTCTTATTAAGTTAATCTGAAGCCCTGTATTACTTACACTGTCTTATTATGACTGATCTTATTTGAATCTGGTTTGTTAGATCACTGTCTTGTCTTGACTGATTTTATGTGAATCTGTTATGTTTGATGGTATCAAGTCTGAGAGTTTAGGCAACTACTCTGAAGGCAACAAGATTCACTAGGATACCCATTCTGGTTTGACTATTAACTGCTTTTGAAGTCCTATGATGTCTCCAATGTTATGTTTTTATTGATGTTGTTATGTACTGCTTTGTTCAATTTTACTATGCCTGATGATATAGACAATTCTATTGACGATAACAAGAGACATCATAGTAACCATTGTAGATCACCTTATATTGTGATTTTAATCATGCACTATGTCCATCCTTTTGTTTTGAAGGACCTCATTGTGTTTTCTTTCTCATTTGGTTTTATTCTTTTCAAAATAAAATTTAAAAAATATGCTCCTCCCCTTTATGTTTTAGGAACTGCCATAATTACTCAATTCCACTAATTTGTCTACTTGGTTAATTTGAGGCCCTAACACTGGGAGGAAAATAAAGCACAGAGAGAGATCAGAAAGTCTCCAGACTAATGGCCTAATCAGTCATTCCAGATCCCATCATGGGAAGTCAGACAGGATGGAAAGGCAGCAGTGTGGGTTCTAGCTATATCAAAACTCCCTCACATCTCAAAGAGCATAGTCTACAAGCCGGGAGAAAACTGGACAGACTATGATCAGAGAGTTTACTGGGGAAAAAAAAAGAAACACTAACAGTTTTTAAAATGAAAACATGCCCCAAACTTTTATGAGAATATTATGATATACCATCATTTACCTGTTTGCTGAACAAAGAAACAAAAGTTGGATAATACCTAGTATAAAGAACATGAAAGGAAATGGTTTTCTCATATATTGATGATTGAGTTGTTAATTGGGTATAGATCAATGTGAGCATGTAACAAAATTACACTTGGGTGGCTAAGACCTCTCATCTTTACACATTTATACCATTTGCATTTTTAAATCACGACCTCTCATCTTTACACATTTATACCATTTGCATTTTTAAATCATGGTAATGAATAAATTAATCAAGTTAAAAAATAAAGTATAATGCAAAGGTAGAATGCAATGTTATTCAAGGATTAATAGCTGCTTCCTAATTTGCCTTCTTTTTCTTAATTTCTGTTTCATATTCATAGGATGCTGAGAACTTTTCTTTGCTATTTTATAGAGCAAGATCAGTTTCAGGACACACCCTCTCTTTCTGAGAAGGCCCCAAGGGTATGATGTATACCTTGAAGGGCTCCTGAAAACCAAAGCCACTTTCCCTCTTCACTTTCTATCCTGTTACAAATGCACAAGATCTTAAGTGTTTCAGTAGGAAGAAAGGCATGAAAGCAAAAAAAAAAAAAAAAACATGAGGTGTATTGTAGAATTTACACTGTGGTCCCAATGGGCCAGGGTTCTCTGAGGTCTCAGTTTTGTGTGGACCAAAGTGGGGCTTGTTGCCCCAAACTGCCTTATAGCATCCAAGCAGATGTATAGGAAGAGAGGGCCTCGGTGGGAGAACAGACCAAAAGGCAAGAGAGGGGAAAGGGGGAGGCATTCAGCACACAGCTGGTGCAGCTATCTTAACTCAGGAGGAAACCATGAGTGAGATCTTTCTGGGTCCAGTGTAGCCGAGCTGTACCTGCTTAGCCCTGTCCAATTGCTGAACTAGGAGTGGATAAATAACTGCTATGTTAAGTTATTAAGTTCTGGGGTGAATTTTATACAGGAATACAAAAGGATTCAGGAGAACACATCCATGTTTATATCTTGCCATACAAGCATTTTTTCATTTAATCCTCGTATCATCCATCAGAGTAGACTTTATTGCTCCAATTTTTCAGATGAAAAACTGAGAATTATGTGACCAGAGGCACACAGCTTGTATGTGGCCAAGCTGAGATTTAAACTCAGAGTTATCATACTTCAAAGACTGTTTTCAGCCCCACTGCCTATCCCCCCCAGTTTTGCAGCCCGTGAGGTTAGGCTTCCAGAAAAAGCAGTGTATGTCTGTCTCTGTGCCGATATTCACTGAAATCACCTGACAGAAAACTAAATGGCATTGGCCTTGGCCCTCAGTGAGATGTGAGGGTCACTACCAGTGTTTGAGATAGTTTCTTCAAGTTAGTGGCTCAAAGTGGTAAAGTCTCTCAAAAATGTGGCTCTCTGGCCTTTTAGAAATGGCCAAGAATCACAGGCCACAGAGAATGCGAGAGCTAACAGACTGCAAATCAATAGTGGTGGAGCAGACACTTCATGACTACATCTAAAATTCAGACTTAGCTAAGCAAGTCCTATTTGGAGTGATGGGATCTTTGGGCCAAAAGGTATGTCAATCACAGTTGTTAGGTACAAGCACCAGGACCCACTCTAACTGGCCGCAGCCAAAATAGAACTTTTTAAAGGACTGCTATGTAAAACCACAGATTCTGCAGGTCAGGTAATTGTGCTTGGAGGAGGCAACACATTCTACCCATGGTTCCCAATGGAGATACTACTTACTGCTACTGCACAGACATCTCAACTCCTGCAAGTATGCGTTTCACAGAGACTACCACCAAGACTCCACCACTGCTACTCTGAAGGCCCCACTCCTCTTCACTACAATCTGCAAGCAGTGCCTGTTTGATGCTAATACTTCCCTGTTAATGAAAAGCACCTTCAATACCTCTGATTGGTGGAGTCATGGTCTCATTACAATGCCTAGCTGCAAGGGAGTCTGGGAAAATAAGTTCTGGTTTCTACCAGATAGTAGAAGGGGACTTGTAATGTAGGAAGCTCTTCAAACATAAAAAGGGCAGGTCTTCAATCAAACAAACAGCAGTAATCTTAGAGTCCACACTTACTCCAACACTTTCAATCAACAAATAAAGTTATTGAAGCCACTCAGCAAGGTGGTGCATACCTGCAATCCCAAAACCTTGGGAGGCTGAGGCAGGAGGATCAAAAGCTTGAGTCTAGCCCAAGCAATTTAGAAACTCAGCAAGACCCTGTGATAAAAGTTGTTTTAAAGGGCTGAGAATATAGCTTAGTGTAAAGGTGGTCCTGGGTTCAACCCCTAATATCCCTCCACCAAAAAAAGAACTGATGCCCAGAATGGGAAATTCAGAGCCACATCTTCATTTTAGCCAACATTAGTACAGTGATTTTGGTTCCATCATTGTGTCTTTGTTCATTCTTTCAGCAAGTGCTTTATGAACAGCGATGCTGGGTCAGATACAGAGCTAAAACTGAGACACAATATCCAATGTGACTTCACTTCTGCCTTCAGAAAACTTACAGTGTGGTAGGTGAGCCAACTGATGCTATATGCAAAAGGGCACTCTTCCTGCCACTTGACCACATCTTGTAATTGCTGACATTTGACTGACAGCCCCCTCCTCTGGGAAACCTCCTACACCAATTGAGCCCATAGCCCTTGCTCCATGTGAATCACCCCTTCTTCAGCCATCATTTTCAGATCTCCTAAGATACTTAGCCATGAGCCAAACTTGGAACCCACTGGGATGATTAATGCATTTATACATTTATGGTCAGTCATAGGACTAAGAAGAGTTTCAGAAGGAGGCCACATTCTAATCAAAAGCTTTTTCCAAAGGAGATGCCACTGGATGTGACACTTATGACATAGATAGGTGTTTACCAGGCAGATGAGGGGAGGAAGAAGAGCCAGGCAGGAGACACAGCATGGTGAGGGCCTCAAGGTAGGAGTGGTCTTTGATGTCACTTCAGTCATGTGACCCTGAAGCAGACACCAAGCTGGAGGGGCTTTAGCTGTTTGGAGTTGGCACCATCAGAGATGGCCAGCAATCCTGGGCCTGGTGACAAAGGAATTTCTCCCACCAGTTGGCCAACCATTCCCCTGTGACCAAATGGACTCCCCTTTTTTTGACGAATGGATGCTTGTGTTGGTGAAAAGGTCTGTGGTGGGACAGACAGGTTCCTAGCCCAGAGTCAAAAAGAGCTGGGTAGAATTTTAGCAAGATTCCTATCTTAAAAATAAGGTAAGGTATGGGGGGCTGTGGAGGTCACTGATAGAGTATTTGCCCCAGCACAAGAAGGGGAGAGTCTTCATACTCTTTCTCTTCCCATTGTCTTGATTTTTTTTCAAAAATTGTAGCAAGATACACATATCACAACATTTACCATTTTAACCATTACTAGGTGCACAGTTCTGTGGAATAAGTACATTCAGTGTCATGCAATGATCACCACCACCCAGCTCCAGAATTCCAAAAATCTGTATTCATTAAACAGCACCTCAGTTCCCCCTCCCTACTGCAGCCCCCAGCAGCTACTTCCTCTTCTGAGTCTCCGTCAATGGACTCCGCTAGGCATGTCTTGTAACTGGAATCACATAATAGTTATCCTTCTGTGTGTGGCTTGTTTTAGTTACCAGGTCCTTAAGGTTCATCCCAATTGTACTGTCGTTTGAATTTTATCCCTTTTAAGAACAATAATGCTCCATTGTACATATACACCAGTTTGCTTATCCACCGGATGTCTAAGTTGTTTCTCTCTCTCACCTGTGGTGAGGAAAGCTACTGAGAAGGTGGACACACACATGTCTGTTACAGACCTGCTTTTCACCCTCCTTGGTGGATCCCCAGGAATGGAAGTTCCAGATCATGTGATAATGCTGTTTAGTTTGTTTTGCTGTCGTTGCTGTTGCTTTTGAAGAACCCCATGCTGTTTTCCACACCAGTTGTACCACTTTACATTCCCACCCACAGTGCACAAAGGCCCCATTTTCTCTGCATCTGCACTAATTCATCATTTGCTGCTCTGCTTTGCTTTGCTTTGGGAGGGTACAGTAACCATTCCAATGGGTGTGAAGTGATATCTCATTATGACTTCTATAGTTTTTGTCTGTTTGCTTGCTCGCTCACTTGTTTAATGAAAGAATCACTTTAGCTCCATTGCAGAGTTGCCCTCGGTGGGAACACAGACACAAGGGTGTCCCTGGGGAATACTGGGCTCAGCTCTCAGTTGTGGTCTTGGGCTCATGGTCCCTGTGAGGCTCCGTTTCTGAAAAGGATGCTAAGAGCTGGTGTGGTGCACAACCGAGAGGAGAGCAGTGCCGAGTGAAGAGCTGAGGCTGTTGAGTAGCTGAATCCAGAATCCTGGAGTCCTTGGCTTTGCTGCCTTGCATTGTTGCATCTCTCAGACTGACTAGGGGAATCCTGGACCCCAAGGCAAGTGTCTTAGTTACTTTTCCTGGTTTCTGAGACAAAATACCCAACATCCAAAGTTCAAGGAAGAAAGGTTTATTTGGCTCAGATTTTTTGGTCCGTAATTGGCTGGCTCCAAAGCAGGGCGGTGTGGCAGAGGGGAAGAGCAGAGGAGAAACAGTTCATGGCAGGCAGAAGTCAGCAAAAGCATCCAAGCAGCAAGCAACAAGTGGCAAACAGCTATCCTCTTTCTGTCCGTTATTTTTATTCAGGCTGCTTAAGGCAGGTATTAGTCCTAGTATTGCACTGTGAATCAATCCCAGCATCCCACACCCTTGATCCAGCTGTCAAAAACCTACCTATGACCGCATAAAGCTTTGGGAGGAACATCTAGACATAAGCCATAATACTAGGGAAAGTCTCATAAAAGGACATTTTAATTAAAATTTATCTGTCTTCCCTTGCAACCTGTAGACTCTAATTCCTAAAGTCTCATGAATCCACCTATACCTTTCGATTTTCATGACCTAAATTATCTTCCTGTCTCATTGAAGTTAGAAAACAGCCTCCAAGGAGCCCCTACCTATCTCCAGCCTTGCCCCTCGTGGTCCCAGTGGCACATGAAATCCAGGATGATTCCTCAGATGAAGATGTACACCCTGCTGCTCCTTTGCTTAAAATATGTACATGTTTCCAGCATCAAATTGGAACCCCTTGACCTGATTTATCAGCCTTCTCAGTCTCACCGGTCTGCAGCTCCTTCTCTCTCAGCACCTAGAACACACTGGGTGTCAGTTAACTATTGACTGATTAGACTATGGCTCTGTATAGATGGATTCAACCAACTGCAGATGGAAAATAAGTGGATAAAAAAGAATTGTATCTACTGAACATATGCAGACTTTTTTTTCTTGTCATTATCTCCTGAACAATACAGCCTAACAACAATTTAGACAGCATTTCCACCGTATTGGCTATTGTAAGCCATCTAGAAATGGCTTGAAGTATATGGAAGGACAGGCACAAAGTATATACAAACACTGTGTCATTTCATTTAATGGACTTGGACACCCTTGAATTTTAGTATCTGCAGTGCATCCTGGAACCAATCTCCCAAGAATATCAAGGAACAACTGTAAATGCCCCTGTCTTTTTTTTTTCCTTTTAAACTCCAGCTTTAGCCATTCTGATCTTTGTTCAGTTTGTCCGGTGACCTACACTCTGTTCTTTGTCCTCCCTGCCCTCCCCTTGGCTGCTCAATGACAATGAACCCCCAGATGTCATCTAGAAGGTCCCCCTCCTCAGGGAAGCCTTCCCTGGCCCTAGATCCACACAGCTGCCTGCTGCTTCGAATGCGAATGCTCACTGTCCCCACCTGTCATTGCATGTTTAATGCCTGTCTGCCCTGCTCAGTGCCCGCAGAGGTGAGGCCTGCCTCGTGCATTATCACGCACCACGTCATCTCTCTCTCAGCATCAGTGGAGTAGATGATTGTGTGGGGAAATGACCAGAAAGCCCTCTCTCCCTCCCTCCAGAGAGGAAACAGACTTAGAATGTAAGCACTCGGCTCTGCTCCTCTGTATTGAAGACACTCAACAAGCCACATGCGGATTAGCACAGGCCCTTCAAAGACAGTAAGGCACATCCTGATGCACAATTCCAGACTCTGGTCCTCGATGGGGCAGGATCAAAGTCCTGTGCCCAGCGAGAACCGTCCTGTGTGAGGATGCACAGCTGGCTGCCACCTGGCAGCTCTTTGGCTTGGGGTTGCTTTCTTCTCTGGTAGTTGGGAAGGAGGCACCTTTGCTCACACAGGGCAAAACCCGGTAAGGCCACACAGGAGCCAGAGTTCACCCCTCTCCTCTGAAAAGGGCAAAGAGGAGGAGAGGACTTCTCTCAGCAGGCAGTCAGGACAGCCTAACTGAGCTTTCAGGTAATGTCAGGCTAAGGGTCCAATGGACGGGGTGACCTGGAAAGAAAAGGGCAGTGAGGGAGAAGAGAGAACAGAGCTCTATAAAGGCCTCTGTGGTGAGGACCAAGCTCATCTCGCACTACCAAGCCCCTCTGCAGTGCTCAGCAAGATCTCGCGGCTGGCACATCCCAGAGTTTGGGCAGATCACCAGCAAGCACAAAAGAGGGTGCCCAGAGGGGAGCACCCTGGCCATTGCTTTGGCCAAGTCTCCCTGTCTTTTGAGGGGTCTGCATAGCACAGCACTCTGGGCTCCCCGATGTGAGCCTCTTTGGTGATGACCAAGATTCCTTTGACCATGGTCCAGAGGAGACCCATGTGACAGGCACACAACACTCGTGTTTTCTGGCTGCTTGACAGGAGCAGTCTTCCAACTTCCAAACAGGAAAGGGGACGGTTGGGGGTGCAGCTCAATGGTAGAGCACTTGCCTAACATGCAAAGGTCCTGGGTTCCATCTCCAGTACAGGAAGAAAAAGAAACCCAGGAAAATGGGGACAATGCCTGACCCATAGGGAAAAGGCAGGAAAGAAGAGGAGTGAAGAAACCCCAATGAGAATAACACTAACCCACAGCCACATACTCAGTGAGGAGATACAGTCAGACTCAGGACCCCAGCGGCAATCTTCTTGGCTGTGTTTACCCCTGGACAAGCCATGGGAAATAGAAGGGCCACTGAGGGGCAGCTTGGGCTCAGGAACTAGAGGGGATGAGCTCAGAGCCCAGCCCTGGCCCTGGAAGCAGTGCAGCCAAGAGAAATGCTCCGCAGGTCTGAGCTCTGGCTTCTCTGCAACAAGAATGCGAGTCTGCACGCTGGCTGTCAGGTAGTCGGGTGCTCAGTCCGCGGCTGACTCATCCGCAGCACTCAGTGCTGCCTCTGTGACATCCTCTCTCCAAGCCTCAATTTGTTCAGCCATAGGATGAAAGCATTGAATCTAATGGTCTCTAAGGTGCCTCCAGCTCTGGAATTAGAAGTCTGCATGCATCAGTTAGGTTATTTGGGTTGCATGTCACTGCAGACTTGCCAAGCTCTATAGACAGAGATGTAGGGGGAAGAGGTGTGGGGGGAGAACTGGGAAGGACAGGGACAGACAGAGAGCAGCTCCGAGCAACAGACATCATGGCACACTTTCTCCAGGGAGCAAGGTGCCAGGAGGAAGTCACATCTCCGTATCAGGCTCTGGAGCCCCTGCCCCTTGGCCTGCAGAGGGAAGGGTAGCCAGTCCTGCCACGCTGCTCTTGGGGACAGCAAGGGTAGGAGCAGCAGAAACCAGCACCCTGGTGACACGGACTCTGACTCCACCAAGGAGGGTGATCTAACCTGGCACAACCACACTGCTCGCTGGCAAGAGCTTTGAAGTGGTGTCTTTTCCCACTGCCTCTGTGCTGGCAAATCTCCCCACATCTCCAAAAGATCACCATCTTGAGGGTCAGACAGTGAATCTCTGTGCTGGCTGGGGTGTGACCAAGGCCAATGCCAGCACAGCACCTGGCGCACAGTGGGTCTGATAGCCACCAGATGAATGAAGGAGGTCAAGCAAGTGAGATCTCCAGATAAGCCAAGGGGCACATGGCCCTGTGCGCTGAGGCCAGCCCTCTCCTTCTCAGTGTGTCACAGATGCTCTGACATTTGCGGGCAGGGAGAAGAGGCTGCCATGCGACTCCACGCATGTGCAAGTGAGAGGTCTGGATGCCCAACACCTATCAGGCTGGAGAAGGAAAGTGCCATGAAGAAAGCACACAGCAGACATCACAAAAGCCAGTGCTCCTGCCTCCCAAGGTGACAACACCACCCGCCCCACCCCACCCCAGCATAGATGAAAGGACCTGCAGCAGCCTCTTGCTGCAAAGAGAAGAAGTACAAGCCGAGGAGAGGAGCTTTGAGCCAAACCTCCAGTGGCCCCACCCTATGCCAGCTTCTGAGTCCAAGTATTCATCTCCGGACAACTTACCTAACTTTTCTGAGCCTCAGTTACTTCATTTACAAAACAGCGATAGTTATAATCACTGCTTCAACAAGGTTGTTGTGAGGCTTGATGAGTTGGTCATGTCACAAATATTTATTGAGCCCCTGCTATCTGCTGGTCACAGTGCTAGGTGCATGAGTTACATTCACTATCACAACGCACAGAAGTACCTGCCCTTGAGGAGCCTGCATCTCAGTAAAGGCACGTGGAACTACTCCTACAGTGTAGGTGCCCTAACGATTACAACAGTGTGAGTGACTTTCCTCTACAAAGCAGAAACGGCAGGGACGGCATAGCAGGCTGGCAGCTCCTGAGCACTTCTGTTGAGATGCATTTGTCTTTGTTCACCAAGATGTCATTTCTCTTCTTCCTGAAGTTAGAGATGAGCATGTGCCCTGCTTTGGCTGATGCCACAGAAGCAAAAGCAACAGGTGTCCTGACTAGAGGTTTTCAGAGGTAGTTCAGAGCTTACTGCATTCCCTCTAGATGCAAGGCTGAACTTGGGGACACCTGTGACTAAACAGGTTCCCGGGTGGCTGAGAGGTGCAGGGCCCACATACAGCCTGATGGTGAACACGCAGCATAAATGAGGAAAAGACTTGGGTAGTGCTAAGCTACTGAGATTTGCTTGCTGCTTGTTGTTGAAGCAAATCTGACCAATCAAACTGACCTTCATCATGCAGGCTGTATAGAGCTTTCCACAGTCTAGTCTTTGCACTGTGTCTTAACAGATCCACCCGCAGCAGCCGTGAGGGTCACCCACAGAGAATGCACCTGCAGCAAATTCCTCATCTGCTCATCTGCCATCAAGTGCTCCAGGTGGTGCCACCACTTGTTCTGTGTCTACACAATGGCCACAGCTGCATTGCCACCTGCTCTGAGGTTGCAGGTGACAGCCAGTCCCAGCACAGCCTGGAGGCATCTGGCCTGAGCCCTGCATCCCATACCCTCTCACCCAATGAGGTTTCCAACCATGGCTCCTTTTGACCAGGCCCCTCATCCCTGGGGTCAGGAACTAGAGGGGCTGAGCTCAATGAACATTCCTCCCTCTTTCCTCTCTGCTTCTGGCCTAGCTCTTCCTCTGACCCAGCATTCATGTGCTGGACTGTCTTCCTATTTTTGCTGTTTAGCACCATCATTTCCAGAAGCAAACTGCCTTATGTCCTCTCAGTCTTTTTATATAGCTGGATCCATTTGGGTCCAACCAGGAAAGTGGAGCACTTCAGCAGAGAGAATCTAATCTAGGGAACAGGTGACACAACAGGAGGAGCTGCTGAGAAGCCAAACTGCAGCAGCAAGGTCACCTGCAGGAGGACACATCCCTCCAGTCAAACAGGCCAGGGGAAGGTGGGCCTAGGTCAGCCAGAGGGCAGAGAAATCACAGCAGGCCAGCAGGCAGGAGTTGGAGGTGTGGCCACTGCAGATAGGGCAAGGATAGACACTCCTACAGTTCTCTTCCTGCGGCCATCTCCTTCCAGGGCCCCATTAACTGAGTGAGCTCCAGGCAGTCAACTCAAGAGGCAGGGAAACAATCCCATAGAACAGAGAAGGACCAACCAGCTCTAGGAGGTTTACCTCCAGACTTCTCAACTCGTGCAATAGTTAAATGCCTGTATTGCTTAAGTCACCATTAGGGTTGTGGCTCTTATGACTGAAAACATCCAAACACAAAGAAATGTTACCTATGTAGCTCCCTAAGCCAGCACGGGGCAGGAAAACCTTGCTCTCCTCTCCTCTCCTCTCCCCTTCTGTACCTTGTAAGTTTCTGGGCGCTGAAGAATTGGTCACCTTGGTGTCTCCTTCCTGGCCATAATCACTGCCCACATCATAGATCCCTCTCTCCTGCACCCCTAACCACTTTTACCTCCCCAGTCCCTCTCATAGAGGGTGGGAGAAGGTGGGGGGGTCATCTTTCTAAAATGCTACCTTGCTCCCTGGATAGAGTCTCTTTTTGGCTTAAGAACTTACACACTGTTTCTCCATGGCCTTCAAAATAAAACTGGAAGTACTCAGCAAGGCAGGCACAGCCCCAGCGACTTAGCACACCAGGTCCCAGTACTTCCTCCCCTTGAGCCCACACTCCTCTCCAGCCTGCTGCATCCCAGGCTCCTGGGCCTCCCCAGATCCCACCCATCACACCCTCCTCTCTCCCCGCTCCCTCCCTAGCAGCACCAAGCTCCACTGCTCTGTTATTTGCTAGCATTTCTGTCTCTTACCAGAAACTCAGTTCCTTGACAACAAAGACCTTGAGTGTTATTCATTTCTGTGTCCCCAGTGCCTGCCACACTGCAGGGGCAGGGACGTGATAAATGCGTGTGGAGTAAGAGAGTAAACGAGTGAGTGAATGAATGAGGCCATGCATTCAGGAACCCGGGAAGTCAGCTGCTGGGCGGAGCTGACTTGGTGTATTTTTGCAGGGAGGAGAGAACAGCAGTGACCCAAGTCTTTGAAAACCTGCCCAATGCTGTGGCTTTCTGGAAGTCTGCCCAACCTGCTACTGGGAGGCAAACACCCTGCCCTGCAGAGCCATAGCTGGGTCCCTTCCTCTGAAATAAATTGTATTTCAAGCCACCTGCCACTAGGGAACCATCTTGAAGGGTGATTTTCCCCAGAAATGTTTCATTTGTCTTGCAGCACTGGAGGAAAGACGGTTGAGACTTCAAATTCATCTCTGAAATTCCTCTGAGGCTTCTCATTTGCCTTCTTTGTTTGGGGGGGTTGGGGAAATGAGTTTCCTCAAAGCTCTGAGGTTGATGTCCCTGTCTCAGATGGGAATGGAAGAGGGACAGGATGAAAGCCATGCAAGCCTCCCCAGCACCAGGTGCCATTTGTCCTGCACATGAACAAATGATTGGCATGTGGATTACACAGCCCTCCTGTTACACAGCAGCTCAGCGCCGGAGCCTCCCAGGTCATAAACCAAGGCATAATAAAGAATTATGGGACCACGTAAAATGAAAATTGGAATCAATTAGTTCCCTTCAGAGGAGAGCTGTTTGCAACTCATCCATTATCTTCGCCTGCTGGGGCAGGGTGGGGGCTGCCGGGCAGGGAGACCGTGTTCTGACAAGTGGCCACTGTCATCCTTGAAGAGCCCCACACACAAACACAAACACAGCTCATTGCTTCCTCTTGTGTTTGTGCCCCTTTTGGGAAATTCAGAAGACAATGGGGTCCAAGGCACAGTGATTAACTCCAGCTAGTGTCCCAAGCCACCCCAATGCCACCTTCATTTCTGTCTATGCGCTATCAGAGCTACAGAGCCTGAGCAATTGCAGGTTCTGTTCAGGAAACAGCAGCGCCTCAGCTGATGTATTAAATCAATTAGTCACCAGAGACTAAGCCAGTTTCCCGCATGGAGCACCCGTTACAGGGACTGCGAATCACGCTCGTGTCTGGAATGTATAACCCTCTCAATTTGGCCAAGAGACCCTGAAAGCTCAGGAGCGGCCATAAAATGTGTGTGGCCAGTAACGGGCTCGTCACCTTCTGTTTCCTCTCTGGTGAGGTTTTCACGGAGATCTCTGTCAGAGAAAACTCACAGAGCTATACCACAGAAGCCCAGATCTCTCCCCACCCCCGCTTTTCACTGCCTCACTCTGGCCCACAGCCTCCTGGAGCCTTCAAGCCTTCGTGCTGCTGTTGGCTGTGCAGGCCACTGAGTCTCTGGCTTTTAAACCCTTTCGCTGGCTCACCCTGGCATTCCAGAAAAGATGGGAACTCCTTTGCTCCAAGGCTTCCTCTACTCGGGCGTCAGCTCCCTCCCTCCTGCCAATCTGCAGCCTCACAGCTTCGGTACTTGCCTGGGTGCCTCTTCCTCCCTCAGGCAGGTGGCAGCCTTCTCTGAGCATCATCTTTGCTCTTCTGATCATTGTGGGAGCATGGGTAAATGTCCCCTCCTCCAGCAGTGTCAGGGCAAGAACCTCTCTGGAACCCCTCAGTCCTACATGTTTGTTGAGTAAGAATTTCCCCCTGTTTGCCTGGGACTTCCCGCTGGCAAACTCAGGCCTTTGACTCTGTGTGTTTAACTCAGTGTTCTGTAAACACACATGCATATTCAGTGTTTGCAGTGGGGATTGGTAAAGGAATTAGGCTTCAGGCCAAGGAACATTTGTGGTTCCTGGGCCCGGTGCTGGGGGTGCAGGTGAGAGCAGTGTGTGCCAGATGGAGACAGGAGAAAAACGCTGGGGGCTGGAAGGGTCGAGGTGCCAGGGAAAGAGACCAGCCTCTCATCTGCATGTTGTCATTCTGTTAGGCAACCACACACTGACCAGATGAGGCTGGCCTGGCTGGGGACAAAGCAGGGCTGAAAGCAGCTGTTTCTGAAAAAGGTCACACTGCACCAGAAATTTCCCCTTTCAGTTATCAGAGTGCCTTACTATTATTCTAATGAGAACTCTTGGGGACTGGGGGCAAAAGTTGGGACAGTGCACAGAGGCATAGAGAAGGGTAATTGACTCACAGGCATAAATCTAAATCCTGACTATGCCACTAACCACATGTTAGTTTACTTCCCTTTGAACCCCAAGCTTCATATCTGTGAAATGGGAACAACGTAAGCTCATTGAGGAGATTCAATGACAGCATGTTTCAGAACATGTGCTATAGTAGCTGGGGACCTATGGGTTTTAAATAAAATGTCGCTGTCATTTTGATCACCTAGGAGGTCACATGAATTGGGAAAGAAGTGGCAAGGCAAGATGCAGAGCTTGAGAGGCAAGAGTAAGGGATCACTGAGCTCAGCTGCAAGAGGAATGAGCTTGGGGTCTTCTCGAAGCACATCTGCCTTAGGTCTGCCCTGGCCACAGGGCGAAGTGCAGGTGTTTGAGGCCAGAAGTGCCCTTGGCTTGAACAGGGGGTTAACTAAGTATCTGAACCTGACCTCAACCTTCCAGGGCTAATTCTGATCCTCCTCTGGCCTCCTCTCTGCCTTATCAGCTTTCCTGGCTCTCACACAAGTCCAGACCGGAAGCCAGGGCATCCTGAGAGCTCCACCCCGCCCTGCCCAGCCCCTGGGTAGTACCAGGGCCCCTGACCTGCTGCCCTGCACCCTCACCATCCCGCACCCCAGCCTCAGCCCACTAGGGAAGGACTCCCCACCATGGTGGGGTACATGCTGTGCAGAACCAGCTGCAGCCTGGCTTGGCCTAAGGCAGCCCTCAATTTCATAGTGATTGCTTTTTCATCAGTCTCGTGAAATTAATTAAATGCCTCTCTTCATTCTGGCTCAGTAATCCATCATGGCATTTATCCCTGCTTTTTTACATTAGAAAATAATGGCAATTAGTCCTTCAATAATCAATTTTTACAGTTTACATTTAATTTATGAACAGGTGACAGACCCAGTGCTCTGCCTGTGACCACGGCTTCATTTTCCATTTGCCTTTTTTCCTTGGCGCCCACATCCTTTGGGAAGAGAGGAGCATATGGAGCCAAGGGCAGCAGAGGCGGTCTTCAAGGGTTTGGAGATTTCCCTGACCCAGGGGATCCAGACTCAGGTGAGCGGACAGAGCAGAGGGTCAGGAGAACCGTCTGAGAAAGGGCCAAGGGTGCAGCTCTGTCCCTCTCCTCTGGAGGATGATTCCTCCTCTCTCAGGACCCTCGTAAGCCTTTGTTTTGATTGCCTGGCTCTATTTTTGACAAGCTCTGCTCCTGGCTGATTTATCTGGTCGGGTTGATCAAAACATGGTCAGCCCCGTCTGAAACCCCTTCGAGGCTCCCCTGTAGCTCAGGCTGAGATTCCAGCCACTCGCGTGGCCCCTAAGGCCCCTGAGGCAGCCCGTGACCTCTCTGCAGTGGCACCCTCAGACAGTTTCACACTAGGGCCTGGGCACGTCCCGCCCTCTCTGCCCCTCATGCTTTTTCCCAGACCCTCTTCCACTCGCTCATCTTCCAAGTCCAACTCTGAAAATGTAGCAATAATAAACTCAATTTCTTCTCCATCCCCACAACATAAAATATTTCTGAGACTTCTGGTCACCAAGATGTATATGGGGACTTTTCTCCCATCAAAAACCAAGCAATTCTGTGGTGGGCATCACTGGGTTCTCTAATTCAATCTAACCCTGGCACTATCTGGCTGGAGGTAGCACCAGACCCCACATGCGGAAGGATCAGTCCCACAAGACCACCCCCCAATTCCCATACCAATCCCAAGCCCAAGGTGGTTTATTACAGGACCTCACAAAACTCAGGGAAACATTTATTTTCCTGGTTTATTATAAAGACTACAGATGGGCTGGGGATATAGCTCAGCAGTACAGCCCCTGCCTGGCAAGAGCAATGTCATGAGATTGATTCCCACTACCAAAATAATAAAATAAAAGATACAGATGAAAAGATGCACAGGGTAAGGTTTGAGAGCAAAGGGTATGAAACTTCCATGCCCTCCAAGAACTGCCATGCACACACTCAACCATCTGGGAGCTCCCCCAACCCAATCCTTTTGGATTTTTATGGAGACTTCATTCCCTATAAGCTTGACAAATTACATCAGTGACCACTGGTGATTAACTTCAACCTCTCTCCACCCCTTGGAGATCAGGGTGGAGCTGCAAAATCCCAGCCCCCTAATCATGCCTTGGTCTTTCTAGTGGGTCAGCTCCCACTCTGAAGATGTCTAAGAAGCCCCAGCCATCAGATGACTCACTTGTTTAAGAAGAACCCTTTGACACTTGGCAGACACCAAGGATTTCAGGAGTTATATGACAAGATATGGGACAAAAAACAAGAATCTAGTTCACAATATCACATCAACTTTCTTCCAAAATTGGCTCTTGGAAGCCTTCCCTGAGCAGAACCCCCCACCACTGGTTGAAATGAGGGTCACTCATTTTAACCAGCCATACTTGCTGATTTCTCCACCTCCCTCCATCTCAGGCCTGTGAACCTGGTTTGGGTAGAACATGGTACAGGGCCTGGAACTTAGAGAGTGCATCTGTGCTGTAAAATGATCAAACTCTAGTAGCTTAAAGCAATAAATATCTAACAGTTGTATGATTCCAAAGCCCAAGTCTCTCTGAACTGAACATCAAGTGTCATCGGGGCTATATTCCTCTCTGCATGTGCTCAGGAGCCTCCATTTCCTTCCCCTTTACAGCTTCCAGAGGTTGCCTACATTCCATGGCTCATGGGCCCTTCCTCCATCTTCAAAACCAGCCATGGTGCGTGAAGTCCTTTTCATGTTGCATTTCTCTGACTCTTCTGCCTCCTGTTTCCATTTTTGAAGGCCCCTTTGATTATAGTTAGACCAAGCCAGAAAATCTAAGATAATGTCCTTATACTAAGTCAGGGTTCTTCAGAGAGACAGAACCAATGGGATACGCGGGTAGATACATGAGAGGGGATTTATTGGAGGAATTTCCCATGCAGTTATGGAGGCCCATGACAGCATCTGCAAAGCAGAGCATGTGACTCACTCTAAGTTAGAGCTGAAGGCCTGAGAACCAGGAAGTCGCTGCATTCTGGACTCTTGGGAGTCCAAGGCTAGACAATGGAATTCTGATGTCCCAAGGCAGGAGAAAGGGTGTCCCAGTTCCAAGCGAGAGTGGGGGACATCTTCCTTCCCTGGCCTTTCAGCCCTGCCCTGGTCCCAGCTGTTTAGATGGTGCATCCCACACTGACATCGCTCTGTCTACTGGCTCACATGCCAGTCTCCGAAAACACCTTCACAGAAACAGCTTCTCAAGATGCTCCCTAACCCAGTCAAATTGGCTTATAAAGTTAGCATCCCACTCCTTCTCTTCAAGCCAGCGGATTAGCATGCTTCATTCCACCTGCAGCCCTAATTCCCTTTTACCATGGAACACAACAGGTACAGGGGTTCGGGGCTTGGATCGTGAGCACCTTTGGGGGAAACCATTGTTCTGCCTACCACAGAACGAATTCAATAAATGTGTGTTGAGGGCTGGGGCTTTAGTTCAGCGGCACAAGTGCCTGCCTTGCAAGCGTGCGGTTGTGAGTTTGATCCCCAGTACCAAAAAATAAAAAATAAATGTGTGTTGAGCGAAGATGAGGGAGCAAAACGAACCCACAAACTTCATGGACCACCAATTCTTTATGCCTTTTTGCCACTCTCAAAAGGGTTCCTGAACACCTTAAAAGCTCATAGATCGGCTGCTTGGAGAAAACCAGCTTGGGCAGGGGGTGCCTGCTCCTCAGAACCCCACATTCACCCCAGTGCGATGGGTAGTGATACCTGCTCATGTACCGCCTTGGCCAGCCCTGCACCCCGCTCCTTGATACTGCCTTCTCCCCCATTAAGTGGGTTGCCATCCCTCAGGGATCCTGAGCACACAATCGAGAAGCACTTCCGAGAGTTCACGCCCCCCTCTTGACATCTTTGCTGAACTCTCCTGGCACGGGTGGGCGGCTTCTCCTCCTGGAAACCACAGGTAGATAAAAAGCCACACTGACAATGCCTAGCAGGGATTCATTCCTCTTTACCCAACGACCTACCTTGGGGTCTCTCCGAAGAGCAAGGGGCAGGGAGCTGGTGAACCTGGAGAGTGGCAGGAGGTGCTGTCTGGCAGCCTTGAACCCCCTGTGCCTACAGAGGCCAACCAGGAAGGTGATGGAAATGGTGAATCCGGCCCGCGAGAGTCCATTGTCAAACTCAGAAAACGCCGTTTTATGCTGGTAACGTGACGTGTATTTCACAATATCGTCCCATTATTCTATTTGGACAGTTCCTTCTCTCAGGTCTGCACCAGTTAGCTGACTTTTCTCTTTCTTTCTTTCTTTCTTTCTTTCTTTCTTTCTTTCTTTCTTTCTTTCTTTCTTTCTTTCTTTCTTGTTTCTTTCCCTGGGAGAGAGTGAGGACTGGTTGCCACAGCAACTGATTTATTCCCATAAGCGCATTTTACCTTTGTCAGCTGTTCTGTCTGACAGGAACTTCCCCCTTTTGGGGCCTGACGCTCTCAAGCACGCTCTTTCCGAAGCCTGCAGCTCTTCTTCCCCACTTCTCCTGCCGGAAGGGTTACAGCACACATTTATTTGATAGGGAAAACAAAGTTTAAAAACACGGCTCTGGGAGGAGACAAGAAAACAAAGTAATTACATTTCCAAGCCTGCTGCGATGAGATATGAAACTTGTTGGCTCTCAGGGACTGAGAAGTTTGCCGCACAGCTATTGGTTTTTCTTGTCTCCTCTTCCCCTCCCACAGATGGTTTAGGAAATATATTCATTTATGTCTGTGCTTAAGACATACTTGACCATTTCCATAGGCTGGGTCAACAGGTTAGTCAGAAAGGAGCGAAACAGACAGGGCTGCAGCCTCTCTGGGGTTTACCGTGGTGGGAAAGGCAGGCAGCTGACTGGTCAATGGCAGAGCGAATGCCTGGGTTCAATCCCCAGCACTGCAAAAATAAATCGATTAATAAAATAAAAAACATCACCACCATAATGAAATGGTGTTGAAAGGTACATAATGAAATGAAAAATGAAAGATGCATAGGAACGCAAAAAGATCCACGTTCTTGGGAGCAGCAACTCTGGAAAGGCCCCTCTGAGAAGGTAACACTGAACTTGAGACCAAGAATAGAGGAAAGAACTTTCTGGATAAAGCCCAAGCCACATGAGGTTTCTCTGAGCTAGAAAGGAACTTGGTGAGTCCGGGGAAGGCACAGTGGCCCATGCGGGTAGGCAGGAGGTTTCTCAGGGAAGATGGACCCTGAGTGTGGGCAGAGAGGTAGTCAGGGGACACCTACACAAGGTGACCAAGGATGCAATGGTATTAGATGCCCAGGATGGGAAGACTCTGACATCCTTCTCGGTAAAGCAGGCAAGCAACTGGCATTGCACAGAGGGACACGCATGGGAGAGGACGTAGGTGGCACATGTGATAAATCAGCTAGAGGAAAGGCTTTCCCTCATCCAGAGGAATGATGATGCTGGCCCACCCAGGGTGGAGTTGTAGACAAGAGACATGGAAAGGTTCAAAGGCACTTCAGACATGAGACTGGCAGGATTCAGGGTGGGGCTGGCTGCAGGGGTTCAGAGGGCAACTCACAGGCTGGTGGCCCAAGCAATGGGCTGAGGGCAGTGCGGTCCTGAGACAGAGTCTCTAGGAAGAGCAGGTTTAGGAGGGAGTAGGCTCCACTCTCAGGAGAGCTTTCTCGTTACAAGTTTCATTACACATCCCTCGCCATTGTCTCTGCCTCCAAATGGGGAATTCCCAGAGGGCTGGGTCTCACCAGTTTGATTCACCGTTGTATTCTGATGGTGCAGCCAGAGTGGCTCATAACAACAGAAATTGATTTTTCCATTGTTCGGGAGGCCAGAAGTCTGCAGTCAAGGTGCAAACGGGTTGCCTCCCTGTGGAAGCTCTAACGGAGAAACCATTTCAGCCTTTCCCCGGCATTAGTAAAAGCTGGTGATCCTTAGCATTTCCTGACTTAGAGCCCTGTCAACTCCTGTCTAAGCCTTCACACGCTATCCTTCTTTCTCTTATTTATAAGGATACTTGTCATTGGATCTCAGACCTCCACTAATTAAGGATGTTCTCAAGATCCCCAACTTGATTACATGTGCAAAGACCTTTTTTTCCAAATAAGGTCACATTCAGCAAGTTCTGGGGACTTAGGAGATAGGCATATATTTTTGGGGCTACAATTTAACCCATCAATTCAGAAAATAAATGAATGAATCACATCTACTCTTCTAATCACTTACCAGAGAGAGAAGAAGCCCAGGGCCAGGCTCTAGAAAACACTGGATGATTTCATTAGTTGACTGAAAAACACAGCATTAACTCAAATGCTTTCTAAAAGGAAACCTTTGGCCTTTAAAGCAGCTTTGTTTGAAGGCTGCTTGTATGCAACATGAGTTTCTCTAAGTTGGCTATTTAACAGTGTGTCTCGAGCACAGGGTTTCAGGTAGAACTGACTCGTGGTCAATAAACCAGTGAGAACCTGAGTCATGGTTAAAAGCAGGCTTAACATTCAGAAGGTGAACATCGATCCAGCCTTGTGACTGGAGCCGTGTTTGTGCCTCTTCTTGTCAAAAGAAGAAAGGATAACAGAAAGATGCCATAGCGCAGCCTGCAGGCCGTCTGCTCCCTCGGGCCTGCTGCCTGGCCATCTCTACTCCAGTCAGGCACAACAACAATCTCAAGCATTGAAGAGAAGGCTAGTCCACCTGAAATGCTGCTTGAAACATCTTGGTCAAATTCCTGCAGCCATCCAGGGTGTGCTGGAGACATTTATACATATATAATGGCAGCTTACTGTCTGTACTGGCAGCCTGTACTAAAGGTCCTTTCTCATCTCAGTGCCACCAAGGAGCTGCTGGAAACTGGGTGCCGGCCTTCTGTGGGGCACGTGTCTGTCTTTGCAAGTTACTCTTAGATTTAGGAAGGCAGACTCTCCCTATCTGATGCAGTCCTTCCAGGGTTCTGTCTTTTAGAAACCTGCCCTGTACCAGGCCTTGTCACTCAATTTCAAGAGTCCACATGCTTTGACCCAAGAGCAGCAGGAGCCAGGCCCCTTGAGAGGTGAGAGAGGTTGGAGGACAGGCATAAAGGTGTAGGACAGGTCCAAAAGCCAGCACTCGTGGTGCAAGAGCAGCTGCTCTGCTTCTGATTCACATATGCAAGGAGCTGTGTGGTCGGAACCGGACATCACAGGGCCAAGGTGCTCTCCTGGATGCTGAGTTTCTTTGAAAACCAGACCTGAGAAAGATCCTGTTTCATTGGAAGGCCTGGGACTCCTGACATGCTGTCCCAGCCTTGAAATGTCCTGTTTCTCCACAGCCAAGCCCCTCCAAGAGGACACTCCAGCTCCTGGGGTTTTCCTACTGGGACAGGTAGCTTTCTTCTCACGATGTGAGTATCAGACTGTGCTGCTAGCTCCTTGGCCTCAGTAGGCTCCTTTCCTTGTCTCCCAGGGACTCCCTTAAAATCCACTTTAGTCTGTGCTCCACTTCTCATAAAGTCTCATGGCACTTGAATTTAAAGACGCAATTATGCATGATGGATAAAGGGCAGGTCACTCTCTCCTGCTTCTCTGCTCAGAATCTACACTGCTCTGTGTCTTCATCGGTGGGCCCTGGTAGGCTTGTCCTCTCCCCTGGGCCCAAAAGGCAAGCCAAGGGTCCCTAGTGCCAAAGGCCCCAGAACTGAACACTAGAGCTGCAGGTGGCAGCCACAGAAAAAGCACTCTTGCAGGGCTCCTGCTACAAATCGACGAATAGACCAACCTGCCTCCTCCATCTGTTCACAGCGATCTAAAGATGCTCTCAAATATTGGGAGTTAGGGGTGAGTCCTTTCCTTTTTTTCCTCTTTTGCCTCTTTTCAAATATTTATGAAGAGACTTCCCATTTATCCTGGCATGTCTTCTCCACCGTGGGTGTCAGCTGGGAGGGCTCAGACAACAAACTCCAGAAGGTATTTTCCCCAAAGCAGCATCTGGCTTGGTTGGCAAGTGCAGCAGGCCCCTTGCTGGGAATTGGCCGAGGCAGAGTGGGGAGGAGCCTGGAGGCCAGGCCTGCTCTCACACTCTGAGAGCCCCAGAGGACCTGGCTGGGGTGTCTCCAGAGGGCAGGGTGTGTCTACCATTTGGCATCCCACAGCCCCAAGGCCCTGGGTGTACAAGGACACTGGATGCTTGTCAGCATCCCTCTTACCTCTTGAGTCCTTAAAACCCTCTGGTCTGATGTCAAAGCTCCCATACTATCCCAGGTAAAATATCTGGCCAGTGACCTGTTCCCCCTCGCCCACTCTAAGGGTCTCTGTGATGATAGTTTCCAGTGGGGAAGGTCACTGAAAAAAATGCCATCCCAGGAGGGCTTTTGAGGCTGGGCTACAACCCTCCCTGTTTCCCCCAATTGGCACTTCCTGCCAGCAAGGTGGGCAAACAGGAAATGGCTGGTCAGTATGACCTTCACCTTAAGTGAGGGAATCAGCAGGGCCTTGCCATCTCTCAGATCACCCCAGCCTAACTACTGCCTTCTCTACTTGTCTTCCAGATGACAATCCTCCCCGTAGGTACAGCTGGCCAAGCTGGTGCCAGGCACTCTCAGCTATCCAGTCCCTGTCAACTACCCACCTATTGAGCCAGGCTGCATCTGCCAGTGACACATTCAGTTGAAAACTATGCATTTTCCAGAACTTGTGTCCAAAGGCATCATGGTCCTATGCCCTGGTTGTAACCTGGGCTGCCCAATAGGAATCACTAGACAGTTTTTTAAAATATTGATGTCCAGACCCTACTCCAGGGGGTCAGAATATCCAGGAATGGAATATATATTTCTAAAATCTTCCAATCCACTGTCAAAAGCATCCAGGGTTGAAAACCATCAACTATAGAAAGATTATGTTCCTTGGAGGTGGTCCTTGAACTTGAATCCTAGCTCTTTTATTTACTAGTTATGACTTGGGTAAGCTACTTGGCCTCTAAAAGCCTCAGCTGCATCATCTATAAAATGGGGTTAGCAGTGCCTCTCTTGGAAGCCAGGCATGGTGGCACACACCTGTAGTCCTGGCATTCCAGAGGCTAAGGAAGGAGCATTGCCATGAGGTTGAGGCCAGCCTGGGCTGCACAATGAGTTTGAGGTCAGCCTGGACTGCATAGCAAGACCAAGCACAAAACACAAGTCTAAACCACAACACAAAACAAAACTGCCTGTCTCATAAGGTGCTGGCACATGCAACTGTGTAACTGTTCAATAATCCCATCCTATTACTCTCCTGTCTTTTAGAACAAGGAATTGTTGGTGTTGGGCAGGCAGATGAGCCCAAGGCAGCCATTCAATTTGCTGGGAACAACCTTTCCTGGTTCCAGGGATGCTCAGAGCTGTTATGCAATTCTGTCACCTCCCTTTACCTGCAGAACTCTCACAGGGCCTCGCCTGGGTGCAGTGGCTGCAGGAGGACAATACAATCACTTGCAAATATATCTACAAGGTGACAGTCCTCCCTGCGGATAGAGCACCAATCAAAGAATATTTCTCCTGGGATTTTTAAGGATCTAAATATCCAAAATATCAACTCTAGGGAGCCAGTGCATTTCCCACCCTGATTACCTGAGAACAGAGCCAGATCTGAGTGTCTTGAGTGACTGGTGCCACATTGAGGAGGACAGATAGGCCCTGAGATGCATGCAAATCATGTCAGGGTGTAGGTTTCCCTGAACAGGCACACTCTAGAAGTCCCAGCGATGCTGCAGGTCACCTGAAGAGGGTCCACAAGTCCCACATGCATGGCTCATTAATACAGTAAAAATTCTTTCTTACATCACACTGAGAGCATCTACTGGTGACATCTGCAGATGTCAGACCACTGCAACTGGGTCAGCTGTGCGTAAATGTGCTAGACTCTATGCTAGACACGTCATGTACCTTCAAATACCGCAAAAGTGCACAAGGGCAGATGCCACCACACTATTTCCTAGTGGGGCCACGGAAGCCTCAAAGAGTTGATCAACTTTTTGCAAGCTCTTGCATTGCCACCAGTGGAAGAACTGGAAGACAGCAGTGATTTAATAATGTATTTGCCACCTAAGGTTCCCATGCATAGGTTCCCAGGGTGCAGTATGGGGCAAAAGAGAAGAATCCACTGAAGAAAACACAGTATTTTGAGATTGGATAAATTGCTAGGGTTATATTACAAGGGTGCTTGAGTCCGGTGAGGTTGGTTGCTGCTGGTAGATGAGGAAACCAAGAAACTTTTTTCTAAAGAGAAAAAAGCAATGATACAGAACTTGATAACAATATAATAGGAAATTCACACTGGTTAATATATTGTATATTGTTATCTTCAAAGTAGTTGCTCAGATTACAAGATATAAGCATGCAAAATTGATCAAACAATATAAGCACAAAATGTTCTTTTTAGGGGCTGGGGGGTTAGCTCAGCAGCAAAAGAGTCTGCCTAGCAGGTACAAGGTTGTGAGTTCGATCCCCAGAAAAAAAGTTCTCTTTAATAAACTAAAAGACATTAGTGCTATAACTATCTTAGCTATCTTGTGTGTGTGTGTGTGTATATATATATATATATAATATATATATATATATATATATATTATATATATATATTCCCTTCCTTCTTTTCTCCTTTCCCCAATCCCAGTTGTTCTTTCCTTTTGAGAAGTTTCTTTCCCTTTCACAAAATCTATTGTACATTTTGGAACTTATTTACTCTTTCACTTTCTTACACTAGGGAGACAATATGATATTTATTGATAAGTGAGTCTGATTTATTTCACTTATGAGTATGGTCTTAAATTGTATCCATTTACTTATAAAAGCATCAAGTTTATCCTTCTTTGTAGCATCCTTTATATCCGCATCCTTTATATCCATTCCTTTCTTGATATGCATTTGGGTTGTTTCCAAGATTTAGTTATTACAAATTGTGCTGCTATAAACATGGGTGCACATATACTGCTGTGGTATGATGTCTTTAATTCTTCTTGGAAAATACCCAGAAGGGAAATAGGTGGGTCAAACAGGACCTCTGATACTAGTTTTCTGAGAAATCTCCACAATGATTACCAGAGTGGTTGTATCAGTCTACACTCCCACCAACAGTAAGTAAGTATTCCTTTTTCCCCACAGCCTCCAGCATTCATTATTGAATGATCTCTTGATGATAGCCATTCTTTTTGGGGTGAGATAGAATCTCAATGTTATTTTAATTTGCATCTCTTGAATGACCAATAATGCTGAACATTTTTTATATATTTATTTGCCAATTGTATTTCTTCATCTGAGAATAGTATATTCATCCTGGATGCTCAGGTTTGGATTGAGTCTTTGAATTTGAGGGTCATGAATTTTTCAACTCTTACTATGTTCTGCATAGAAATGCTTTTTCTGAGGGACAGTTGACAGTTTCTTTTCACTGGTATTAATTTCTTTTGATGTACAAAAAAGTTTTTTAATAAGATGAGATCCCAGTTGTTGATTCTTTGAAGTTTTTCCTGTGCAGTTAGGTTTTGGTTCATGAACTCTCTATCTAATTCTATGTCGTCAAAATTTCTAACTGCTTTCTCTTCCAGTAGAATTAGTGTTTCTGTTTTAATATTTAGATCTTTGTTCCATTTTTGACTTTAGTTTAGTGCATGCTGATACACATGAGTCTAGTTTTTGTCTTCAGCATGTGGAAAGTCAGTTTTTCCAGCACCATTTATTAGAGAGGCTATCTTTCTTCCAGTGAATGTATTTGGCCTCTTTGTCAAAGATAAGGTAGCTGAGTGTGTTTGTAATTGTGTGTATGCATCTTCTAATCTGTTCCATTGATCCTCAGGTCTGTTTCTTTGCCAGTGCCATGCTGATTTTATCACAGTAGCTTTGTAGTATAATTTCAAGAAAGGAATTATAATGCCTCCTGTTTTGCCTTTGTTTCCCAGGATTGCCTTTGTTATTCTAGGTCTCTTGTTTCCAAATGAATTTTAGGATTGCTTTCTCTAGATCTGTGAGGTAAGCTAATGGTATTTTGTTCAGGATTGCATTAAATCTGTACAACAGTTTTGGAAGTATGGCCAATTTCACTATGTTAATTCCTCTTATCATGAGCAAGGGATATCTTTCCATTTTCTGATATCCTCTTCAATCTCTTTTTTCATAGTACTGTAATTTGCAATGTATAGATCTTTTACTTCCTTTGTTAGATTGATTCTTAAGTATTTCATTTTTTGGATGCTATTGTGAAGAGTAGTTTTTCTAATTTCTCTCTCAGTGAGTTTATTTGTGTAGGAAAGCTATTCATTTCTGAGTGTTGACTTTGTATCCAGCTATGTTACCGAATTTGGTTATTAATTCTAGAAAACTTTTGGTGGAGTTTTTGGGGTTTTCTACACAGAGTATTATGTCATCTTTAGATAATGATAATTTAACTTGTTCCTTTCCTATCCTTATTCCTCCTCCTCCTTCTCTTCTTCCCCTCTTCCTCCTCCTCCTCCTTCTTCTTTTTCTCTCTCATCTAATTGCTGTGGCTAATGTTGCCAAAACTACATTGAGTAGGAGTGGTGATCATGGACATCATTGTGTTGTTCCTGATTTTAGATTGAAAGCTTTCAGTTTTTATTCATTTAGTATGATGCTGGCTATTGGTCTGTCATAGATAGTTTTTATCAGATTGAGGTAAAGACCATTTATTCTGATTTTCAGTAGGGTTTTTATTATGAATGACTGTTGGACTTTATCAAAAGCTTTCTTTGCATCTATCAAGATGATCATGTGATTTTTGTCTTTGGCTCTGCTGATATAGTGTCTTACATTTCTTGATTTGCTTATGTTGAACCATCCCTGCATTCCTGGGGTTAATGGCACTTGGTAATGGTGCATGTCTTTGTTACTTTTCTCTCATTGCTGAGACAAAATACTTGATGTCCAAAATGAAGGGAGGAAAAGTTTATTTAGCTTAAGTTTCCTAGAGATCTCAGTCCATACTCAGAGGGCTCAAAGGCAGGGTGGCATGGCTAAGGGGCAACCATTCATGGTGACTGTAAGCAACAAGAGCAAAAAAGGGCAATGAGGAAAAAGCATACTCCCTTCCCACCCTTATACTGTATGCTGGAAGAGTACATCACTCACACCACCAATCTCAGTGCTAAACCACAAATCAATCACAAACACTAGACTCACTGCCTTCAAAAGGCCCACACCCCTCATGACCACATGAGGCTTTGGGGAGCATTTAAAAACAAACCATAACATTCCATCCCTGGCCCTCCAAAGACTCACGCACATCCTTTATGAAAAAGACATTTAGCCCATCTCCAAGAGTTGCCAAACTCCTAACAATTTCAGCATTGTTGAAAAGTTCAAGTCCCAAGTCTCCTCCAAGATCTAAGGCAAACTCTTAATTGTGAGCCCCTATACAAATGAAAAGTTAAACACTTCCAACATACAATGGTACAAGATATACATTTTCATTCCAAAAGTTATAAACAGAGATAGAAAAGATTGGGACAAACACAATTCCAAAATCCAGCAGGGCAAACTTTCAGTCCTGTAGTTGCATGTCCAGCATCTGAAGCAATCTGTGGCAAACTGTGAGCTCCAAAGGGCTTCCATGGCTCCACCTCTGTGGCACTTAGTTACCACAGCTTCTCTCTTGGTCTGGCTTTGCTCCATTCTTGCAGGTTTCCTTAGACAATTCAAGCTCTTGACTTTTCCAAACTTCTGGGGCTTCATATTCACAGCTTCATACCCTGCCCTCTTAGAGGCACACTGCCTGAGCTCCCAGGTCCTCTGAAATCAAGGTGGAAGCCTTTTTAACCTCTGAACTTGTGCATTCTGTATGTGCCTCCACATGAATGATGCTGAGGTCTGCTGCCAGTTGGAGCAGTAACCAGGCTTTCCTCTCTCTTGGTTGTAGGAGTTGATTGCCTGGATTGCTGGGCACTCTGACCCTGATTGTGAGACAGACTCTCTATGCCACTGCCATTCTAGAACTGGTGCAGGCACCACCATCTTGGAACATCGTGCTCTGTGGCCTTTCACCTCAAAGCAAGTTTTTCTCTTTTGCAGTTTTGAGGTTGTAAAAGATGGAGATCTGCTGCTTCCTGTGATGCCCCCAGGTCATCTTTTCTATTCTTCTGTTCCTTCTCAGCAATGGAAATCTCAGCTTTATCTTTAGAGTCCACAACTTTACTAGAGCTTTTTTCCTGGCCAGACACATTTCCAATCACGCTGCTGGGCTCTTTGCCCTAAATTCACAACATAAATCTAAAAGCCCCCCAAAGAATTACACCACTGCCTCAACATTACAATGCCTTGAAATTTCTTCTGCCACTGTCTTTAATCTCAGTCTCAGGCAAAGTCTCTGGACATGAGCAAAATGCAAACACACATTGCAACAACCAGTGCTGTTCTTCTTCCCAGCAGAAATCTCCTGAGCTTGGTCTTTACCAGCAGGATATCTATCAGCCTTCTGGTCTTCTGAATTCTTACCAGACTCTTATATACAGAACAGCCTAAGGCATTCCAACGCTATTCCTTCAGACAACATCCCCAAATCTTTCCAAACTCTTCCCACAAGCCAGTCCCAAAGACTCTTGAACCACATGGTCAAGTACAGTCACAGCAATGACCTCACTTCTCTGGGACCAAATTCTGTCTTAGTTACTTTTCTCTTGTTGCTGAGACAAAATACTTGAAGCCCAAAGTGAAGAAAGGAAAGGTCTATTTAGCTTACTGTTCCTCAAGGTCTCAGTCCATACTCAGAGGGCTCCAAGGCAGGGTGGCATGGCTAAGGGGCAACCATTCATGGTAGCCGCAAGCAACAAGAGCAAAAAAAGGCAAAAGGAAAAGCACACCTCCTTCCCACCCTTATATTGTATGCCAGCTACCCATACCTGGGCAGGTGTAGCACTCACTGGCAATCCCAGTACTAGACAACAAACCAATCACAAACACTAGATGCATTGCCTTCAAAGGGTCCATCCCCATGACCGCATGAGGCTTTGGTGAGACATTTAAACACAAACCATAACAGTGTATAATCTTGATGATTTGCTGCATTCCGTTTACTGGTATTTTATTCACGATTTTTGCATCTATGTTCATTAGGGAGATAAGCCTGTAGTTCTCTTTTTTGGTTGGGTCTTTCTCTGCTTTTGGTATCAGGGTAATATTGGCCTCCAAGAATGAGTTAGAGAGAATTGCTTCCCTTTCAATTTTGTTAAACAGTTTGAGGAATATTGGTATTAATCTTCTCTAAATTTCTTGTAGAATTCAGCCATGAATCCATCAGGATCTGGGTCTTTCTTTGTTTTAATTACATTTTCAATTTCATTCACTTATCTTGGGTTATTCAATATTTTTATATATTCTTGATTCAATTTTGACAATTCATGCATTTGTAGGAATCTCTCCATTTCTTCTTTGTTTTCCATCCTATAAGTAAAGATTTTTGAAGTAGGTATTGATGACATTCTGAATTTCTACACAATCTGTAGTGATTTCACCCTTTCATTCTTCAATGCATGAACTTGAGTTTTTTCTTTCCTTTTTCTGATGATGTTGGCTAGAGGTTTATCAATTTTATTTATTCTTTTGAAGAACCAACTCTTTGATTCATTAATTCATTGTATTGTTTTTTTAGTCTCAATTGCATTAATTTCTGCTCTGGTCTTTATAATTTCCTCTCTTAATGGGTTTTGGGTTGATTGCTCTTCCTTTTCTAGAAGCTTGAGGTGTAGCATTAGATTATGTGTTTGTGCTCATTTTATTTTCCTGATGTCCTGATATCTATTGTCCTGAATTCACTGCAATAAATTTCCCTCTATGACTGCTTTCATTGCATCCCATAGGTTCTAGTAAGTTGTACTACATTTTCATTTGATTGTAGATATTGTTTAATTTCTTCTTTAATCTCATTTGTGACACATTGGTTGTTCAGGAGGGTGTTATTTAATTTCCATGTGTTTGTGGAGGTTTTGCAGGAGTTTTTTGTCATTAATTTCCAATTTCATTGTACTATGGTCAGATAATACGAATAGGATAACTTTAATTCCTTTGTGTTTACTTAAGTATGTTCTATGGGCTAATATGTGATCTGTTTTTGAAGACATCCCAAGTACAGCTGAGAAGAATGCAAACAAGAAACTTAAACCTAATTGTTCAGAGATGTTATTAAACAAGATCACAAAAACTGCCAAATTATTTAGAATACATACTCTTCTTTCTTTCTTTCTTTTGGTATTGGGAATTGAACTCAGGGTCTCACACTTGGCAGGCAGGCTCTATGCTACTGAGCTACATCTCTGGCTCTATGCTCCTCTTTTTTAATACTTATAATTTTAGCATATATTAATTGAATAATACTTAGTATATATTTAAACCAAAATATACAAGGCTCAAAATCACAAAATGCTTAGCAAGTGATTTTTTTTCTCTATGCCTTCATCACCTCTTTGGTAAAATGAGACTAATAATAGAAACTATCTCAAAGAATTCTGGAAAAACAAAAGAATAAATACATGGCAAGATGGAGCCTGTAACATGGGAAGTGTTCAATAAAAACTAACTTTTCGCATTCCTGCATCAATGCTTTATTTCCCTGGGTTTTTTCATTCTGTGCAACAACCCATGAAGTAGGTGCTTGGGTCCCCACTGTATCAGGCCCCAGAATGTTTTAGCCATTAGTCCAAGGCAACTCAGTTACAGATGGCAATGCAGGACTTGGAACCCAGGTCAGCCTGGAGCCAATGACCTTCTCTGCCCACCTCCTTAAAACACCATGCAGTGCAATCAGCAAAGACCCAGAGCTATTCACTGACAGAGTGAGCAGAATAGCCCACAGAGGAGACAGAAGGGGATCATTCAGTTGATACCCCAGTGATTCAGAAAGACAGCTGCAGCACAAAGCAACCCCTCCTTCCCTCTGGGGTTAGGCCAAAAGCAACTCACTCTAGCACCCCAGCAAGAAGCTGAGAGCTTTGGAGGCAGATGAAGAGGAAGACATGATTCAGAAGGCAAGGTTCATAGACCTCCCCTAAATCAAACCTTTCATTCAGTAGCCAGGCACTTAGCAGCAAAGTTGGGCATGAAACGCTGCCCTTTCTTCCAGCTCCTGCACAAGGATGTTATATTTTTGGAATTAAAAGCTCTGCTTTGGCAAAAGCACAAATGGCACACGTTAGCTGAAGAATGTGCTGTCACTGACCACCTTCCCCACCCCTGCCTGGACCCATTTTCAAAGGCTCCAGCCTCTTCCTGCTGACCATTTCTTCCTTGGAGTTCTTCTCGACGCTTTGAGAGTCAGCTCAGTCTCAGGGGCTAGCTGAGGACAAAGGAACCTCTCAGCCTATTTGTCCTGGAGAGTGTTTTGAAAAGATTGTTCTGAGAATAACCAGCTAACTCTCAAGCGTGCTGGGCCGGAAGCTTTGGTCGAGTCAGGCTGTTAATATCAATATGTTCATCAGCCAGGCTGGTTCCGGAACAGTTTCTAGCAGGGGAGCCCGCCTAGCACAGCGCCTGATGTGATTTGGTCTCAAAACACACAGCTCTTGAATAAGTCCACATAGACTTCACTCATAGTTCATTGTTTTGTTCAGCATTTAACACTGGCAGCAGGCTGCTGGGTTTTCCATCCACAAACAATAAGTGAAAAATGCCCATGAGAGATGGTAACTGTCTGAGGCCAGAGCTATCTCCTGGGGGATCTGCACAGAGCACCTATGTCAGGAGCCTTCAGCTCTGGCCAGTAGCAGCATAGATACTATGGTAGGGCCAAGAAGAGGGCAGAAGAGAAAGGCAAGCACCTAATAAGGCCAATGACTCCTAGTACTTACCATCAGCCCCATTCACCCCAACCTATCCAGGAAATAAATTAGTAGCTTGCTTTACCCCACCTGGCTTGCAAGTTGCAGCCTTTCCTAACCTCTCCACATCCTCATGTGACTCTGACAGTCCTTAATCTCAGGTGGATGGATTTTGGGGGGGGGGAGGAAGCAGGCTGGGGTGCAGGTTAGTAGCTACCAAGCATGGCTGCTCCAAGCAGAGCTGGGTTCAAATCACATTCCCATCTTTACTCAGTTTAGCTGCAAGCTCTCATTTACAAGTTGTGTGTAAAGGTGACCACCTTTTAGGGTTGTTGTCATGGTGAACTGAAATGAAGCCCTAAAGCAAAGGTCACCTAGAGAACACCCGCCAAGTGCTACTTGCCTTCCTTCCCCTCACATGTAGGGTGCTGCTTCTGGAACTTGCCACCATTTTATTGTGGTGCAGCTGGCAAAGAACACTGTGTATCCAGCTCAAATTGGATATCAGTGATAAGAAACTGAAATGGAATAAACCTGAATTCATAAAGCCAAGTAGCATTTTTCTGATTTGCACGATCTCTCAAAGGAGCCTACTGAAATAGTGAAGAGAAAAAAAGTCATTCTTGCAATATGCATAATCTGACGGAGGCGAAAGCTTTCAGCACCAGGATCTCCAGGCATTCTTCTCAGATTCTGCAGCCTGGATGGGTTGCAGATAAGCCTCCCCTCTGAGCCAAGCCCTGGGAACCTTCTGAGACTCATCCCCAACCCTTGACTGCAGAAATTCAAAATCACTCTGTCTATTCACCCGAGATATCACCCAGCCACCCCAAATCCCCCCACTAAGCCTTTTGAAATCACAGGAACTATCTGCTTTAGGCATAGAAATGAGATATTACAAAAAGTTGCCACACAAAGGTCATTATTTCTGGAGGACAATGGGGGAAAACAAAGCCTTTTTAATAAAGGCTTTTGAAGCTGACGCACACAGCAGTCCAGCATCCCTGGCTGGTGGAGGGCCGCTCCCTGCTCCCCGCTCCCGGCTGAAGACACAGCCTGCTCCTGCTCAGAAGCTTTGACGTGCACGTTATGCGGCGTGAGCAGCCTAATACTGTATTCCTCTCCTTGGCTGCCGCAGCAGCCCGCCTGGTTGCTTCACCCTGACTTGGGATCGTGAAGGTTCAGGCTCATTATGGCTCAGTTTTCATCACAGCCTAAGTAAAGTGCAGAATTGTGGTAATTACCCAAATGATCCAGAGAAGAGGGGGAAAAATTAAAATACCTTTGTGTTGAAAAATACAGTTTCAGAGGCCTGGTCCAACAGACTGCCAAATGCCCCACTTTCTCAGCTGTCCAGAGAGGTAATAATATGCACAATTAGCCGGTCCCTCCACCAGCCATACCATTTATACTGAATGGCTCCCTAGAAGATGTCTAGCATACAGTGTCTCACAAAACTAGCATAGAGACTTCTCCTCCCTGAGAGGGACACGCCCCTCCCTCAGATTTCCAGCCATCCCCTGGGATGCTGAAAATCTAAAGTCCTTAAGCACCAGTGAAATCCTGCCATTTAGTTCTCTAATCTGGCTGAGCAAAAAATTCCAGATATAAATTGTGCTCACCCAGGCATGATGAATGGTCTCAGACAGTACTGAGTTTGCTCTAGATCTTTTTGCCAGTGGTCGTCCTTATTTGCCTTCACAGCCTACGCCTTCACAATCATAGGGCCGACCACCTCTGCCAGTTGAGTGCCCACGGTCAGGAAGGAAAACTGCGAACCACCCACTGGAGTTCCCTGAAATTAACAGGTAATAACCATGCAGGCCAGTAGCACTGAACCACCGCAAAGAAACATTCATTCAGTGTCCTTAAAAGATTCTGGTGGAGCTAGGATCTGACCCTACTGCCTACCAGATGTGAGACCTTGAACAAGTTCCTCAACTTCTCTGTTCCTCAGATTCCCCAAGTGCATGAAGAGAAGATGACGCAGAGAATTAACAGAGAATGTAACACACATCCCCAGACAGCTTCAGGGGCTGACTCCAAACCAAGGCCAGAAATGGCAGTGTTTACCACTCACTCTTTCCCCCAGCTGGGCTTGACTTGTCCAGATCAGCTTGCCAGTGGCGATGGTGGATCATTGGTGGCTCCTGGTGTAGCAATCTCTAAACTCTCTCGCGTGGACTCTGTGAGTGGGATGTTAGAGCCAGCTGAATACAGCTCTGAGAAGTGAAAAGTTTAGTCCCATCTCCTGTGGCACTGGCATGTGAAGTGCCTGCTTAGAGGAGGGCCCCACGGCCAGTATGTCATATCCCTGTCTAATGGGAGATCGTGAAGATTGTCTTCCCCCGTGCAGATTTGTTTCTGTCACTGCCTTCGCTTCTCCCACAGAGCCTAAGGAAGGCGGCCTGCAGGAAGGCTAAAGGCGGTATCCCCAGGAACCCAGCCGCTGCTTGGATGTAGGGTTTTGCATCGTGTTTCACTGACCCCTAGGTTCACACAGGTGCCTAGGAGCAGCAGGGGTGGTGAGGGTGGCCAGATACAGACTGAACTTTTCGCCTTGCCTACAAGGCTAGTGGTGGAAGATCAGGCTTATTTACATTGGAATTCTGTTTAAGATTATCTGTGAAAACAGGATTTGCTCCTAAAAGAAATTTAAAAGTCACCTTTCTCATAGCATCTGAGGACAGAACTTTGACTCCAACCTGAAAGTATCAGGGACAGAGGTGAACAACCTTGTCCCGAGCCAGAGGAAGCCATATCTTTTGGTCCATTCAGACACACGTTTGGTACCTGCTGTGTGCACACCAGCTGGTGATAAAATAAAAAGTAAAACAGAGGTGATAACCCTTGGCAAGGGCAAGACAGACACCCCAAAGGCAGGAGAAGGGGACCAACAAACACTAATTAATGCAGCCAGTCTGATCCTTGAGTTATATTACTTTGTAATGGTTTCCCCTTTTAATTTATATTTTCCATCCCCCAGGCAGACTATAATTTTCCAGTAGTAAGAAACATCTCTTATTTATCGAACACTTGGTAAGCACCTAACATACCAGCCAGACACAGGGAAGTCTCAGAATCTTGTAGGAGGTCAGCAGTGCTTCCTGCCTAAGGTAACTGTCTCTGGAGAGTAGCTGGGAAGATGCCACCAAAAATGTGAAATTTAAGCTCCATCTTGCAAGGTCAGCAGCTCTCCATACAACTCTTTCCATTTTCTGGGGTCCAGAGCAGCATCCCGCAGGACACCCTGAAGGACCCACCATGCTCAAAAGCAGGTGAGAGGTGAAAAATCACTGACCAACTGGTATTGATCTCTGAGGCCTCCTGCAGAGAAGAACTTCGAGCTGAATATTCGAAGCAGTCTGGCCCACCTCCGAGAAGGGTGCCCGTTCTGACTGGGATCATGCCATGAGCAAAGGCAATTAAGTGAAGCCAGCAGAGCTGGGGCAGAGGCTGGCAATACACGTGAGGCAAAGAAAGCCTGTCAAGCTAGAATAGAGCCAAAAGCAGCAAGAAATACAGGCACTGCGCAGGAGCTGGGAGGAAGAGGAAAAAGGGATGGGGGTGGAATGCTTGAATCAAATACAGCAGGGGGTGTTCCTGGCCTCTGGGAGCAGAAACCTGGTGAGCGAGGTCGGCTTCATCTTCAGTGCCACCCAGAGTCCCGGGCCTAGCTGAGCTTGGCAGCAAGAGCTGAAGGAGCCCACAGGCTCAGAAGTTACTACACTCAGGACCCATTCAGCTTGGGGATGGGCTGTCCTGTCCTATAATGTGTGACTCCCAGCCATGACCACATCCAGGACTTCTGGAAATGTGACTCACACCTACACCTCCATAGCCAGGTCGAGGCACAAATACACAGGGACAATACACTCCACATTCCACAAATCACAGAATCCCCAGGGACGAAGGGGAGCCTGGGTGTCCCTTGTTGGTTAGGAAAGGTGGCAGATGAGCTTCCTTTCGGTTCTCCTGGGGAACCCTGCCCTGGCTTGCTTCAAAGCTAATACTGTGAATGAACCCTGGGAGAGGGGAGAGTCGGCGGCGGGAGTAGGGAAAGAGGAGAGGAGGGGCGCGGAGAGGAGGGGAGGAAAAATCACCGTCAGGGTAGAAAGAGCGGAGAGGAGCTCCAGGCAGGGTGGGGACTGCAGTGCGGGGGCGACGTGAGGGGCGCGGGGCGCGGGCTCCGAGCGCGGCTGCCGGGGTAAGCGCGGAGGGCGCAGGGCGGAGGCGCGGGCGGAGCGGAGAGGGCGGGCCGAGAGGGAGGAGCCCCTGCGCCGCCAGCCCGCCCGGCTGTCCGCGGAGCCCGCACTCGCCTCGGCGCCTCGGAGTTTGAGCCCCGCGCGGCCGGAGCGCAGGCACGCCCGGGGCGCGGGGTCCGAGCGCGCAGCGCGGCGCCGCCCCCCGGCCCTCGGCCCCCCAGCCCGGGCGCCCCCGGAGCGGCGCGCGGAGGGAGGAGGGCGGGCCGGGGCGGCGGGCGGCGGACTATGAGGCGCCCACCATGGTGCGATGCGACCGCGGGCTGCAGATGCTGCTGACCACGGCCGGAGCCTTCGCCGCCTTCTCGCTCATGGCCATCGCCATCGGCACCGACTACTGGCTCTACTCCAGCGCGCACATCTGCAACGGCACCAACCTGACCATGGACGACGGGCCCCCGCCCCGCCGTGCCCGCGGCGACCTCACCCACTCGGGGCTGTGGCGGGTGTGCTGCATCGAAGGTAGGGGCCTCTCCCCCAGCGCCCACCCGCGCCCCACACACGGTGCCTGAGGCGCGGGCCGGGGGAGGGGGTGGGTGCGGCGCGGGTTCCGCGCGAGACACAAAGGAGCCGGAGCGGGCGGGTGGGTCCCCTCGCGACCAGCTGTGCACCGGCTCAGGTCCCTGTCGGAGAGGGACCCTCCCTCCACACCCATCCCACAAACTCTGCTCTCGCACGCGCACACCCCCTCGCACACGGACACAATGAAACACTGAAACTCACGCGCGCGCTCGCGCGCAGAGCTGCAGACCCGGGCGATCCCCAGGGGCCGCGCTGGAGCCCCAGGGGGAGGTGGAGGCCGGCGTGGGAGCCGGAGGAGGCTGGGGTTGGGGGAGCGGGCGCAGGAGGAGGGGGAGGGGTTGCTTGGCAACCGGTGTCTGCGATTGCTATGGGAACTGGCCATCCTGGGGCGGGGCCGGCCGGGGGCGGGGAGCGCTGGGGCCGCTCGGCTGTTGCTCTCGGCCCCCGCCGAGGGGTAGGGGCGGGGAAGGGGCTGGGCCCCAAGCGTGTTTGGGGGAGCCGGGAAGCCCCTGCCCGGCGCCCGCCAGCTTTTCCGCGGGGTCACCGCCCCGCCCCCCTCTGCGCATTGAGGATGTGAAGGGAACGAGACCAGACTCTCCCTAGTTGAGGCAGCGAGCCTTGGGTCGCGGCCCCAAGCTGAAAGCCGGCGGCGACCTCCTTGCCCGGGAGGTTGGGGTGCGCAGGGCCACTGGCGGACCAGGCTGGCCCTGCGAGGGGCGTGGTCGCTCCGTAGGGCGTGCGCTGCGACCCCTAAATGCGCGAGGTGGCTGTGTAGCAGGTGTGATAAGAATGGGATGCCTCTAGGATCCCCAGGACTGTGGGGCCAGTGGCCTCCCGGTAGGCAGATTCGCTGGGCCTCAGCGCCTCCCAGGCGCCCTTAAAACCAGCTGCGGAACTTGAACTAACAGGTGGCTGTAGAGGGACCGTGTGGTCCAGTCAGGTTGCAGACAGGTCTGTCGCTTGGTGTTTGTCTCACAGAGTGGGGACGAGTTGGTGGAGCGTTGCTTTGATTTCTCTAAACTCTCTGGTCAGAGTTTTCTCTTTTTCCGTCATCTTTCCTGGTGGGTCCAGTCCGCCCTTGGTTGTTCGGCAAGTTGTAGCATCCACCTTGCCTCCCTTTACTGCAGCTACAACCCTGCGACTAGTTCAGCCTGGCGGGATGTGGTGGAGGTGGCAGGGCGTCCTAGAGCTCCTGGAGAGATTCCTTTCCACCGCCGCATTTGGAGTTGTGTGAAAGGAAGTTTAAGCCGCGTTTGCCGGCCAAGTCGAACTTGTCCCCATTGTCTCCCCGAGACTGTGCCTGTCCTCCCCTGGAGTCCTGCCCCTCTTTGACCGCTGCTTGGACTCCCAAATGGGGCTGCTGTGTCCTTTGCAGTTTGGAGCTTAATTCCAGGTCTACACGGAGTCTTCAGGTTAACAGTAATAAATGTGCAACTCAGGAAACATAGCTGCACAAAGAAGCCGGTGGGCTCACTAGCGCGCCTTCTTTTCCTTCAAAAAAACCATCATTCTGGGTGTGCAGTTGCTCAAATCACGGACACCTACCTACTCCTCTTCTTCGATGAATGTACCCACGTTTCTACCTGCCACCGTACCTGAGTTACATACAGAGCAGGGGCTGCACACAGCGACCCCGCATTCTACCTCGAAGGCTTCTCTGGGTGCCATCTGTGTGGCACGGTAGGTCAAGTCACTGTCATCCCCATCCCAATACATGCATGGACCTGGGGCCCTCCAGGTTCCCAGGGGAAATTGGAACTACCCCTCCACGCTGGCAAGCCTGGCCTTCGCAGGGACTTGAATGCCTCCTTTATTAATTCCTCATCCTAATTAGGATTGATGCTGCACTTAGCATCTTGCCAGCTGCCTCGAGCCATTTGCACTCGCTGTTCATCAAGAGAGCCCCGAGCTGATCTGGGCAGCTGGCTCCACTGGCGAAGAGAGCCATCTGGGAGACTTGAACGGGGCTGCCTGTGTCATTCCTTAAAGCTCCTGGGATCCAGGGCTGGGAGAGCTGGTTTAAGATTCTTTATTGTGGCTCAAATCATTATGACAGTCCCATACCTGGGTAGGAACTCCCAGCATATCTTATAAAAACTCATGGTGGAGGCCAACATCTCCCAGAGCCAGCTGACACCTCTGAGAATGCCTGGCAGCAAGCGACCAGGGCTGAGACCCTGATGGCACATTAACCCCAGGCCACTCCCCTGGAGGATGGGAGGTGGCCTTCATGTTGGCTTTTATGTATGAAACGCCTAGTTTCCACCTGTTCTTTAGTAAAGCACCCCAAATTCATTACATCCAAGCCAAAATAGGGTTGGGGGATCAAACCTCTGAGCTGTAACTGGAGAAATACTGCAGCAAGTAGCTAATAAGACTCCGGGTACAGCACAGAACTCTGATGGGTTTGCTGGCAACTCATTCCTGGGCGTTTGCCATAAATGGTGGACTAATTACCCTGACTTCTGTGTGCTCAATATATCCGTGCAGCTGGGTAGGGATGTTGCCCCAGCCTCGTTCTGACCCCTCAGGCAGCATCTTCCTGACACATGCTTCTCTGTGGGACAAGTGTCAGACTGCTCAATGCCAGAATCCGGTGTATGGCACCACCCACTAGACTCACAGTGGCCCCATGAAGACCGAGTAGTGACTTCACCCACTTCTGCAGGTGAGAGAATGAGGCCCAGAGAGGTTCCTGGACTTGCCCAGAGGCTACTGGGCCAGATATGAGCCTCTGTCTCACTACAAAGCTCTTCCCACCATGTCATCTTGCCCTTTCCCCAAGAGCTTCTGGGTTGCCATTAAAAATAGAACCAAGCACTTGGCTATCCAGTGGAGCCCAGCTCTGAGTCTGGGCTGGCGGCAGAATGAAGGCATTTCAAGGTGAGGATGTATAACTGATGCAAAATTGCATAACACACTCTTCTATCCCCTTCACTTTCCCTCCCCTTCCCTCTGCTTCTCTGCCTCTCCGTTTCTCTGTGTCTCTGTCTCTCTCCTTCTGCTATCTTCTGGACTACCCTGTCCCCACTACAATCAGTCTTCTGCCCCCAACTCCTGAGACCCTCACTTCATTCTTTGTATCTCTGGTGACCTCCAGCAAAGGCTGGGGACATTTTTAAAAAAAGGTAATAGATCTATTTTTCTTCAAATACATCATCAGCCAACATTTGTTCCCCCTCTACTGTGTTCTAGAAAGGGACAGAGTACAGAATATAAGCACATGTTCTGGAGCATAGACCGTGGAGGGACAGAAGACCCTGGTAAACATGGAGGCAGTAGGAGACTCTAGACCCAAAGGGACCCATTTGTGACCACCTGCCTATTACGAACTCTAAATTGCTCATTGGGCTTCTCGTGTGCTGGGATCAGGGCCTGCAGGGGACACTCCGAGCTCAGCATGCATGGTCCTGGCAGAGCTGAGCCTCACCAGTGTCCTCCCCGCTCCAGTAAAGCTGCCCTCCAGTAACTTACGGTTCTGTCAGAGCCTTCATGAGGCAGCCTTGATGCCAGGCTTGGCTCCTGTACTTACATTGGGTCAGCTCTGTGCTGGACTAGCAGGAGAAGGTTCTAGAAGCTGAGAATGAGCATGACCTGTGCCCTCATCATGCTCATCTACCTCACCTGGACAGCAGCTCTTACACCAGTGTCACCAACTTTCTCCACACTGTGGCACACAGAAAGAAATCCTAGCATTGCACCCTGGAGGAGGGGTTTGAGGGGACCCCTTCCCACTTGTGTTCATTCCTGCAGCACATCCTTCCATGCCCATGAACTGGGAAACTGGACCTTACATCACTCTCCTGACCTGGGACTCCTCTGAGAAGACTGACCCAAATAATGCTGTGCCATGGACTTTCCCTTCTGTACCTGTTGTCCTTTTTTCTTATATGCACAAACCCATATGCACCCTGGGCAGTTAGGCCCCAGTGGGTGACAGCAGCCGGAGCCGGCTCTTCGCCCATGCACCAGGGTCACCAGCCGATCACTGGCCCTCAGGCCGCCTAGACTAATAACAGCAGCCATCATGTACTAAAGACCTTCACAGGCCTCACATTAGTGGCAGCCACACTCCCAGGTAAACATTAATTATCGGACTCCTGAGCCCAGTGCTGCACAGCCAGGGATAGACATTTGTGTAAACTCCTGGGGTGGAGAAGGGCAGATTTCAGTCAGCCCAGGTTTGCATAATGAAACATGACAAACTGGCTGTTTAAATGACATTTACTTTCCAAGGTTCTGAAGCAGGGAGGATCAAGATGGAGGTGCCCGCTATGGGGTATGAGGCTTTCTCAGTGGGTACGCATATCATAGACCGAAAGCGCTTCAGTCTCTTCCCTGAGGGCATAGTTCTCAGGATGAGGACCCCACCTTTATGACCACATCTACACTCATCACCTCTCAAAGGCTGCGCCCACCATTATTCACACATGGTTCACGTGGAGGACTGGGATTTCACTGTATGACTTTGGGGGTGCATAACAGCTAGTCTGTAGCAGGGGTGTTGTCTCTTCTGGTCCCAGCTCTGTAACTGATGCTCAGCATTTGGGAAGGACCCCTGGAGGTCCCTCTTCTCATCTATCTTCCTTTAATGTCATGCCCAGTCTCCTCTGGTCTCTATTCTTTTCTCTCTTCGTGTAAGGAAACACCAGGTGTTTTTCACTGGAGCCAGCTGATTCAGTTGAGTTGACTCAGCACAACTCCAGTAAGAGCCTGGGAGAAAATCCAATCCAAAGGAGGAACTGGGGGTCTTAGTAGACTCCAGCCTGGGGAGTGACTTAAAGGCTCCTCCACACAAGTGGTTTTGGAAGAAAGCGTTTAGGAAAAGCTCAATAGGTGTTTAAAATAAATCGCATGCATCAGTCTCACCAGACACGCAGGCCCTGAGGACTTGCCGAACAGTCACAGGAGCTGCATAGGAAGGGGTCTTGGGCATGGGTCTCAGAGGTGAAGAAGAAAAAGAACCCCATAGACAACCTGGGGCAGGGGATTGTTCAGAAGACAACCTGATGGGCCTCTGTCTGCTCTGAAAAAGGGGCTTGCCTGGTCTGGAACATTCCTTGGCCCTCTGACTTTCTGCCCAGTGAGACCCGCCCTTAGCCTCCAGGTTGAAGGTCGTTCTGTGCAGCTTCCTGTGGCTTGTGGGGTGGGAGGTATCTCCAGCTGGAAGAGCCTTTGCTATTTCCTAGTTCCGTGCTTTTTAGCCTTTTCCTGCTAAGTTACACCTGTGGGGATATAGCCCTCTTGCCTCCTGGATATGCTTCATTCATTCATCAGTGCTCACAGAACACCTGGTCTGAATCAGATCTACAAGACCCCGGTCATGGCTGTGGACAGGACATATTGTAGTGGGTCAGGTGACATTTCCATGTGCTGATTTGTGTTCTGATGAAAGCAGAACAAGGTACTGTCCTAGGATATGCCAGGGAGGGCTCGTGTCAGTTGATGAAGGGGATAGAAAAGTATCGTCAGGGACAATCATATTTAAGTCAAAACCTGAACCACAAAAAGGACCTGAAGGAAAATCTTTCAGGGAGAGGAAAAGGCAAGTGGGCAGGACATGCCCTCATGAGGATAGAGGAGCGTAATCAAAGAGGAGGTCAGGTGGTGGGGAGGGCGCTGAGGTCAGGGCTGGAGCCTGCAGTATTTCACATGCAGTGGCTGCCACCATGGCTGGGAAGAGAAGTAAAGGAATCTAGTTCATGTTTTTAGATCTTCTAGCTGCATGTAGAGAACAGAGATTTCACAAGGCAGGGAGGCCATCGGAAGACTCATGGAACCTTGTGGCAGGTGACCAGACTGGGGACCTGGGGCCAAATGTCAGCAGCAGAGATGGGAGATGTGGAAGGAGAAGGGGGTGAGGAACCAAGAGTGACTGCCCAGCCATCCAGAAGGGGGTGCCACGTCCTAACTGGGGAGGAAGAAACAAAGAGCTATGATGTGGAAGAAAAGCAAAATCACAGGGTGTCCTTAGGGGTTCCGAGGTTCTGAGTCTACTATCCTACGCCCACAGAGCTGAAGGTAGTGCTGGAAGGCTCCACCTAGCACAACTCCAGAGCCCCACCATGCACTGGCCCTAGAGCTATGGGTTCATTGTCACGGACCCTCTTGACAAAGCAGTCTTTCTTAGCCTGGACATAGCTGAGGTCTGGGGCTATACCAGTCCTTGCTGTGGGCCCTGTTCTGCTGGATCCTGTGTGTTGGATGATGTTTATCAGGATCCCTGGCTTCCACCTTCACCTCCTTCTCCAGGGCATGACCACCACAAATGTTTTCATACATTGCCACAAGTATGCCACAATTCTGGGGGGCAGAATGGCTTGTGGAAAAGTGCTGATCTCAGGGAAGCATGATTCAGGTTGGGGTGCCTGGTGGAGGAGGGCAGGCCTGATTCCTGGGAGCTTGTGAGAGCTCTATACATTGCTGACCTTGGAGAAAGTGTATGGGACACAAGCAAGGAGGAGCAACCCTATTAATGGGGTGACCTGGCATCTGCTTTAGGTGCCCCAGCTCCTTCCTTTATTAATAGTAATGCTTACCTGCCTGTGATGCCCCAGCCTAAGTCCCCAGCCTGACTGAGAACTGCTGATGAAGCCTGACCTCATATTGCAGGGCCAGGAAACTCACTCAGACCAATGAGGCAGAGTGACTTGCCCAAAGTTGCACGGCAGCCCCAAGAGTCATCAGTGTCAGAGTTTGAGAAATGGATGTGGGTGCCGCCTGACCAGCACCGCCTCCCCTCAGAGCGGTACTGGGCAATGTTGGCCAGCAACAGCCACCATAGTGTGGAGGAGCAACTGTAAGTGCGGAATGATCCAGGGAGAGCTCCCCCGCTGGCTCTGTGTGGCTCCTCAGCTCTGTCCCAGGGCCTTTGGGCATGCTGAGGAGCAGCCCTGTGCTCAGCAAGGGCCTTCGCACTGGCTTTCTTAGGAACAGCTTCAAAAACAGAACTGGCTCTGTCCCCCAAGTCCCCACAATTCTTTCTGTTCATCCCTTACGATGCTCTGGCAAGTGCCCCACAAGACCTTCTTTTCTGAGTGCCAGTGGGGACACTGTCCCAGACAAAAGTCATTTTTCCCTAGTATGCCAATTTCTGTATATGAAAAAGTTTTCAGAGCTGTGAAAATTACATCATGTAATTTTACTCTTTAGCTCTTCCTCCAACCAATAAAGGAGAAAAGGAAAGAATAAATAATAAAAGAGGCAAGGGGCAGGGATGCATGTAAATTGAAAGTAGGAAAATAGTATGCTGGCTGAGTCTAGTTAGTGTAGGCAGTATCTCCTGGTGGTTTGCTAACAGTAGGGCACAGATTTATCTCAGAGCTTCCTGAAAGCCAGAGCAAAGAGACCAACATGACCAGACAGAAGTCTGATGGATAATGTGCATATAATAAAGGGAAGCCCAACTCTTTCAGATTTGGAGGGCTGGAAGAAGTTTAGTCTGAGTCCTGTTACACAGGGGCCATTGTGTTACACTGCAGTGGACTCTGGTGGAGGGAAGAAACCAGAAGTCATACCTTGAGTTCAAATCCCACTTTTGCCAGGTAGCTGTGTAGCTTTGGGCAGGTTAGCTAAACTCTCTCGAGTTGTTCACTTGCCTGGCAGAATGTGAGAATGAGGCCCTGAAAGAGAAAGCAGCCAGCACACAGCTCCAGAGCAGATGCTTCCCAGTGGACTGCTTACTAGGACACCTCTGGGCGGAGACGGGACTGTCCTGGCCCAACGCTTTCCACAAGGCTCCTGGGTGTGAGTTGCATGTGTTGGACAAGATAAGGCAGATGAGGAATTTAGCTGCCAAGCTGCAGCACACACGGGGGACCCTCCTGATGCAGCTCCAGGGGTTTTGCAAAGCCAACAGAGACAGCGTCTGTTACAGACCCCAGTCCCTCTGCTGGCTCCTGGATGCCACAGGATGATCTCACACTTAGCCATGTCTGGCACTGGTACTCTACTTCATCGCAGCCAGGAGGGGCAGAGGAGCCACCATACCAGGGTCCAGGAAACAAGAGGTATAACTGAGTGAAAAGCATTCTCCCCTGAAACGGCAGGACTGCTGTGTCCTGATGTTTACTCGCTTCACCTGCTCCCCAGACTTTTCTCCATCCTCCCTAAAGCGCAAGCAACCCCTTCCTTAGGTTTTTCAAACATTTGTCAGTCTGTCCCCCAGTTGTAGGTGGCTTCACTGTCATTGGCCTCATAAGTGCTTGGTAAGGGCTGCTGGTGACCATTCCATCATCTCACACGCCTGTACAAACACACATGCCTTTACCTCCCAGGATTGCAGGTGCCTGCTGTTGGTGGTCACGTCCAGTCCCTTATGGAGGTACTCAGCAAATGCTGTTTATTTGTCCCTGCTCTGTCTCTGGGCATTGTATCATCTCAGAAAGAACATGGAAAGGCTCAAAGGAGTTCCTTTCCTAAACTCAACTCCAATCAGAGCCTGGGAGAAAAGCCAGTGACTGAGAATTGTCAGTCTCCTCAGCTCACCTGCCATCAGCTTCTGTCACCTCCTGCCTCAGTGGCAGAGGCTGGCACTCACCCCAGCTCAGCCTTTCTTCCTCCCATTATGGAAGTAGCAGCTGCAGATGACTGGCGCTGACGTCATACAGACCTGGGTGTGAGTCCAGACATATAGATTCTGCCACTTGTCAGCTGTGTCTCCAGACAAATTACCTACACCTCTCTGAACTCCAAAGCATATCGTAGAATTGACCCCTGAGTTTGTTACCCTTCTTGTGCTAACTCCCCACCCCTCCTTTTTTTTTTTTTTTTTTTTTTGTACTGGAGACTTGTTGCAGGACTTTTGCACTGAGCTACATCTCTGGCCATTTTTTTTTTTTTTTGAGACAGTCTTTCTAAGCCCTGCCTGGGCTGGAACTTGTGATCTGCCCCAGCCTCCCAGAGTCTTGGGATTCTGTGCACCACTATGCCTGGCTTGTAGATAGATACTTGGAATTTATCAGTACTTTCTCCAAGATTCTTGACCTTGGAAGTTTTTAGAAGCAATAGGTCACCTAAACTTTGCAGGTGACCTGTGCAGGACCTCTGGTCATCTCCCTGACCACCAGGCTAGTTCATGCTCTACAGAGGCAAGATCTCCCTGAATAGCTCATTTGAACCAGAAAATTGGTGGCTTAACCCTTCAATTAAGTCTTGAAAGAGGATCTAGCACCAAGCCAGTGCCCAGGTGTGACAGCCATCCATGCATGTGTCCCCAAAGTCACACTTTCTGTCTAGCTGAGTTTGCCAAGTGCCCTGGCCCAGCCTGAAGGAGGCCAGGAGTAGCCAGAGACCTCCAGGAGCCTTAGGAACCAGAGCTCAGTGGCTCATTGATACCCAGGGGCAGAAAGAGAGCGCCTGTGAGGAGAGGCACTCATCCATCCGCCTCCCTCCACCCCGACGATCTGCCATCCACTGGGAACCGAGCCCTCCATTCAGGCACCCAGGCTACAGCTATGAACTTCCGGTGTCAGGAAAGGGGAGGAGAAGGGTGACAGGATGCTGGAGCATGGAGACTATTAGTAGGGGAGGCAAGAGGCCTGGTCCTGATTCTGCCACTAAGCATCTGGGCAACCTCTGGCTTGTTCCCTGACCTCCTAGAGCAGTGATAGTGAACCTATGGCCTGTATGCAGCAGCAGGCACGCAGAGTCCTCTCTGTCAGTACTCGAGCCAAGTTGCCCCAGCATCGCCAGCAGCCAAGCATTAGATATTCAGGTTTAATTACAGTGTTGGCACTTTGCAATCAATTAATGGGTTTTTGGTTGCAGTTTGGGCACTCTGTCTCTAAAGATTCACCATCACTGTCCTGGAGCCGCCTCGATTTCCTCAGCCATTGATTGGGAAATGATACCCATCCCTCCTCCATCCTTCCTGTTCTCTTCCTCCCTCCATCTCTAACCTTTTACCCCGCCTCCCTCCATCCCCTGCCGTTTTCCAGCCTTCCACCAGCCTCCTTCTAGCCTTGCCCCCACCACTGCACCCACAGGGGCCAGGGTTGTATGCAATGAGAAAGCACATGCCACATTCCCACAGAGACACTGTGGAGAAGACAGTCACTTCAGACTCGTTTTCTTGGAAACTCTCATGGCTTTTCCCTCGGACATCTTGGCAAGGAGCTGCTCGCAGGTGGGAGCCTCACCCCATGTGACAAGCTGCTGCTTGATGGGGTCTCTTCTTGAGGACATCAGCCCTTCCCTCTCCTACTGACTGTCATCCGTCCTCCACCCAGTGATTGCTGGGTCTGTCTCTCCTGTGACCTAGTCTTGTGGGCTCCTCTGCAGGACACACCCACTTCTCTAAGCTCCCTGCAAGCCTCAGCATCTCCACCGAAGGTGTCTGCAGTACTGTCCTAGCCATCTCCTTGCTGTCTTCACACACAGTCACAAAGATCCTGCCCAGATATCGGCCCAGTCATGGTGCTTCTCAGCTCAATATCCTTTAGCGAGACTGCAACCCACTGGCAGAAAAGTCAGGCTCACACCCCGGTCTCTTAAAACTCAGTGGCTCTAGGGCTGGGGATTTAGCTCAGTGGTTTAAGTGCCTGCCTTGCAAGCACAAGGTCGTGAGTTTGATCCTTGGTTAAAAAAAAAAAAAAAAAAAAACAGTGGCTCTAGCTCCAGCCAGCTCTCCATCTTCTCCCACCAGGACCTTCACTGGGTAGGAGGGGGTTGAAGGGGACAGTAGGATGAGAGATTGGGGAGCAGTCTTAGAAATATACATTTGAATCCTGCCTTACCCTGTGTTAGCTCCATGGCTGTGGGATAATTGCTTAGCTTCTCTGAGCCTCAGGTTCTCTCATCTGCAGATTGGAGATATGCTAGACACCCCCACCTGCACTTCATACACTTGTCGCAAAGGTTAAGTGAGACTGTGCCTGAGAAACTCTGAGAAGATGGTGCCTGGTGCAGCTGTCACTCAGCCCCCAATACTGAAGGTGCAGCTATTAGCTCGCAAGGAGAGGGAGCCTGGGAGCGGTCCTGGGAAGGGAGCTGCATTGGGTCCCAAAGGGCCTTCCCTGCTGAACTTGAGGGGTGGCATGATCCGCAATGTGGTGGGCAGCCATCGAGGGGCTTTGCTGAGACTCTTCCCATGGAGCAGATGAGCTGAAGCCAGAAGATCCTGCAGATCACCTGAGTTGTCCACACATCGAAATGACGAGGGTCTGAGCTGACGGGATGGCGTGGGGGATCCCAGGAAGATCTGATGGATTCCAAAGATCCCAGGACACCCAGCCAACTGGCTGCCATTTGGGGGGTGGAGGATGGGAGGCAGAAGAAAAGAGTGGGAGCTCAGCCTGGGAAAGCGGTGGTGCAGCCCCCTCTCACCAGGGGCTGAAGCAGCACTGGTCTGGGGGCAGGACAGGGATGAGGGAGTCACCTGCTGGATGGATGGAGGTAGCTCCCCCTTGTGGTGATGCATCGGGTTGTAATTCACACACACACACACACACACACACACTCAGCGCTTTGGGTTCCCCTGTGGAAAAAATGGCACAATGGCAGCTGTATTTTCTGAACTAAAACTTTGAGTAAAAGACCAGAGGACAGATTTTTCTTGTTATTGTAGATATAAGTGGTAATACAGGAGGTACTATTGGGACCCTGGGATGTTGGTAGTCACAGTTTTGAGAGGAGGGAGAGTATCTAGGAAATTTGAAATCAGCACTGCTTTAGAACAATCCAGACCGCAGTCCTGGGTCATGTGCAAAGGGTTTTAAATGACTGGGTTTCACTAGGGCCATCACTGTTTACGTATAGTGTTGAGACTTGTACAGTCACACAGGGCTCTGTGCCCAGAAGGACCCCCCAATTTGTTTCATGCTCTGCTGTCACCATCTTGAAATTCTTAATCATTTTGTAACAAAAGGATTGGATTTTTGTTTTGCGCCACACCCAGCAAGTTATGTAGCTAGTCCTGGTGTCCTGCTGTGCCCTGCAGGAAGACTTTGATCAGAAGTGTGTGTGTGTGTGTGAGTGTGAGTGAGAGTGTGTGTATGTGTGTGTGTAAACTGGCACTGGAGAAAAGGAGATTGTGCATCGAGGGTATTATGCAAAAGTGTGTACGAAGTCACACTCGCTCTTCCCAAGAGCCATCACAAATTCATTCCCCACCCCCGCCCCTGAGCCAGGAGCTGCCTGGGAGAGTGATATCACCATGAAGCATTTATGTGGCACATGTTGAGTACCTGGTTTTGAGCTGGGCCCTGTAGGTACAGGGCACTCACAAGAACTTGCTCTGTGGTTCTGGAGCACCTGGAATAAACAGCCATTCTGTGATTGTCATCGCTGAGACCAGGCAGGACATGGAGGTGCAGGGCCCAGACCCGGAGTGAGTCCAGGTTTGAATCCACGCTCTGCCTCCTCCTGGCTGGGGAATTCTAAAGCAGTCCTTGAACCTCCCTAAGCCCCAGTTGCTTTGTCTGCAAAATGGGGCTGTTAGCACTCCCTCCTGTGCAGATCTGCTGGCGAGAGTGAAGGTAAGACAGGTAAAACTTGGCTTGGAGCTGGAATGAAAAGCAGACAGTATTCTCATTTGCTGACCCGAAGAATCCACTGGATTCTTTGGAGTGACAGTGGGCCTCCAAGGAAGGGAGTCTTTGGTTCTGACTTCACTGGACCCCGACCCAATCCACCCCTGTCTCACACACCAAACTGTGCAAGGAGCACTCAGATCCCTCAAGACTTCCTGGGGCCATCTCAGGACACCCAGGCTCCCTTCCAGGGGCTGGATGGCCAGGCCAGGACCATGTCAGCAGCTCATCATTAACATGCAGTTGGGGGAGGCTGCCCTGTGCTCGCTTCCGGCCCTTGCTCTGAAAACCCTTGATAACAAGTGCACATTGACGGCCCGGGTTCCCCAGGGCAAGCACACTGTCCCCGCCTCGCATCTGAGCCCTCGCCCGAGACATTTTCTCGCTTCAGCAGTTTGGCATGTCATACAAAGGGGCTCTGATTTTTCCTGATGTCCAACTCCTCTTGCATGAAAATGGCTTTTGTTGTCTTTCTGCCCATGGATTTCTGAGTGTGAGTCAAGGCCAGATGCCTGGTAGGCAGAGAGACCCTGTTGCCTTCGCTGTTTGGAGGGTCTCTCTTCTAGCACTTTGGCCGCCACCATAGCCAGTAAGTAGCCTGTGACCCTGGGGTTCTGTCTCAGAGTTGCCTGCTGGCCTCTGGCCTGTTCTCCCCTCTCACACTGGTCAACTACTCTTCCCATGCAGTGGCTATTTGTTATGTGTTCCAGAGATTTCTGGTTTGGGTGGTTGCTTCTGCCACTGACCCTCCTGTATACCCACCCGGCCAACCTACAGATTCTCTTCTATACGTATCAGTTTTTCCCCATTTTTCAGTGTCTTCTTCCCTTATGGTCTTCCTTTTTTCCTTTCCCCTCCCTCTCATTCATACTGCAACTTGTTATTTCCTGTTTTCCTTTTTAGTCTGCCACATTTAAATAACGCGAGCCCTTTCCTGCCTCCCAAGTGACAGTCTTTTGAAACTTCTTGAGGCATTTCTTAGATAAAAATGTATCATTTTAACTCTGCAATGATTAGGAGGGTTATTAAACATGGAGAGAATTCTATTAAATAGCAAATTGAGTGAGTCAAAAACCCACAGATGTAGAACCTTTAAAGATCATCTGGTAGGAAATAGATGTGGCTGTGATGATGGTTGTTTTATGAGGCTGGAAAAACTATTGAAAGGAAATTCACCAAAATGTTAGCATGGTGGCAGTGGGGACTGGAAGTAACGTATCTCCTTCTGTCTTTTTCAATTTTTTCTATGAAGTCGAGGGGGATAATAAACCTAATGTTTAAATGAAAAGAACATTAGACCCCATCCCCAGATAGGTGGATCAAGACCGCTGATGGTGTTTGATCCCCTTATTCTTAAATGCACATAGGCACCAAGCGCATGACTTCTTACCAGGTTTTTACCACAAGTCACCCTTGACTTATAACCAAATTGATTGCTGGATCAAAGCCTTGGAGGGCCATCTGCAGTTGACTCTTTATTCCCTGTAAATTACAATTTACACACTGGGTTTCCACCCCTAGAAATCATTTTCCTACAATAAATGTGCCAACAATGACCACAAAAGTAAGCAAAGAGAAAATAAAACCTGGGTATATGCTCTTACATGCTTTTATCACACATGTAAAACTAAGTACCTAATAGAAAGTGCTATGTAGTAGTTACTCCCAAGGGGGATTTTTCTGCCTGAGCTAGACTAGCCAGAGATTTTTAAAATATGGATCTGATGAAGTTTGACAAGCTGCTTTCCTTCCTACCACCCCTACTCTGCCCTTGGAAATCTAGTTGTGGCAAGTTTTAAGCATGCTTCATTGCACAAAAAACTCCTTTTCTCTCAAAAAATGTCTACTGCCAATTCCATTTGTGTAAATTCCTCATAAAATCTTTGCATGGAGAATAGCTAAAAGAAGGCCATTTCTGCTGTGACTTGTGGAACCTCTAATGGGACCCCTTGATTTTGGGATGTGAGATAGTAGACCCTTCTTCAGGTGCCACTCAGGGCAGACAGGTCAGCTCCCTGGTGGTTCTGGTGACCAGGTCATTGCACTCCTTCTGGTGGAAGCTTTGGTTCCGATGAAAGTACACTGTCTAAGCGAAGGAGACAGTAGAGTTCCTATTCCAGTGTTCTCCCACTGATCTTTCCAGAACTTGAACCAGAAAATTATTCCTTGATTCTGATCATAATCACTGTTCTGCCAAGGGTAACATTCTTCCTCCCTTCTTCTTCAGTCTTTCCTTGAGCTAAGAACAAAGCACTCCTCTCCAGCCTGAAGAGCCCTTCATGTTCTTGGCAGTGGTTCTGATTTCTCTTCAGTCTTCCCATCTCTGGAGAAAGGAAAGGAAATTTACCTGGAATTTTGGCTTTTGAGTTTTTTCTTTTTTTTAACCTGGTTGCTTTCTCCAGATCATTTCATACTTGACATCAACAAACTGTTGCAGAATGACTGCAGGTGCCAAGTGCTGGGAGGTGCTGGGTACAGACACCCCCAGAAGACCCTCTGTGCTTATCAGAGAAGGGCTGGTGAGTTGCCCTGGAGAGGGAGGTGCCTGGGCTAGGCCCACACAGCCCTGATGGTGCCTGTGTTCCTCTCTGCCCCTAGCTGCTTACCCATCTCACTTCACAGCTCGCTGCTCTGTTCAGGACCCCTAATAGCAAAGAGCTTAAAAATTAACATCAATTATCCATTGGGCACTCACTGCACCCATACAATATGTAGCATCTCCTATTTCAAGTGCTTTCCTTAGGTTACCTCATTTTATCTTCCTAACAGCTAGGAGTCAATGTTGCTTAATTAATTACAGGTGTACATCATAGCGAGTTAGTACTTACTATGGTCTTCCTTGCAATGTGCCAGGAACTGCCCTGAACATTGTATATATATATATATATATACCTCAACATGGTTAATTCTCAGCCTCTCTGTGAGGGAGGGACTGTCACAATTGTCATTGTATAGATGGGGAAACTGAGGCACTGAGCAGTTTAGTAACTTGGCCAAGGCCACAGATCCAGCAGGCGATGAAGTCAGGCCTCTAGTCCCAGAACTTCCCTCTGCAGCTGTGCCTCCCCCTCACCAATTGTAGCAGTAGCTACAACACAGTGAAAATCTCATACATGCATTTGGCGATTAATTCATTCTCCCAGCGCAGCGTGGGTAAAACATCCCCTGTGGGAGACTAATGAGCCTGGGACACATGCTGACACTTGCACCTGAGTCTCTGGCCCCAAAATCCATTTGGAGCCCTTTGTTACCCCCCTAGTAGAAACTGTCACATGGCTGCCACCCGTCAGAGGAGAGGAGAGGATGTGGGTTCCTAGCCAACTGTTGTGACCCCAGGGGCCACAGTGCAGGCCACCAGTGCTGGAGCAGGAAGTGGGTGTGAAGAGAGGGCAGGACCGACTCCACAGGGCATCCCAGTGATTGCCAGATGCTGGCTGTGGGCCAGGATGGCACGGCAGGCTTCTCAGAGGAGGAGGTGGGCACAAAGTCGTGACCAGAATGGCGCACGATGCCAGCTCTGGATGTGACTCACACAGCCCGGAGAGGAAGGATTCTGCTGTCAGACCGAGGGCGGCTCTTAGGATGGGGTGCTCTCAACCAGGAAGGGAGATCATTCTGCTCAAGACAGCTCTTTTGAGAAGACGTTCATCACATACTGCAGCCCCCTCCCGGCACTCAGGTTTCAAAGGCGACGCCTCCCACCAGCACACTTCCACACCCAGGTTCTGATCGGCAGTGTTCACATGGCGACTCCCGGCTGGCACAAAGCGGGTGGAAGAACAGTCTGATTGTACTGCACACTTCTGTTCATATCAAGTTCAAAGACAGGCAGAACTAATCTGGGGCGATGGAAGTCAGCAAAATGGCTCCCTTTGCGGGGTACTGATAGAGAAGGTGCTTGCTTCCAGGACTGTGAGCACATTCTGTGTCTCACACCTTCTTGGAGCTCTGCTCTCGTGCTTGCTCTCTGGGTAGTGACCCCAACAGGAATCACCTGCAGACAGGTACAGATCTGAGGAGACTAAACCCTGCACCCAGCCCTCACTTGTCCCTGTCACTTCCTAACTGCTGGCCTGTGTTTTCTTGGAGCCTGGTCAGTGCGGTGAATACTCCTTGGGAATGTGTACATCTCCTCCTGTGTTAACTTCTGGGGATCCGAGAAATTCATTCACTCACTCAGTTGTTTTTGCATCCCATCTCTGGAGAATCCTGTGATCTGGAAGGAAAAGATATCCCTATATTGGTGAGTTCCGTGGCCAGGCGTGGTTCAGAATATTGTGGACTCTTGTGTTTCATCTTTCAGGACCTGTGGTCTCGTAATCTTCACACCCCACAGGAAGAGGGCTCTCTTAGCCTTGGAAGAGGAAGTGGCAGAGGTAGAAGTGAACTTGAACTCATCTCCAAGCTAAGCCCAGCCATCGCTGCCCTGGTGCCTGGGTCACTGCCCTCACCCTTTGGACAGGCCTCCCTGCGGTGGAACGTCTGCTAAGTGGAGTCTGTCCAAGGCTGGCAGAGGCCTGACATGTCTGGGATGAACAGGGCCTGGCTGAAGGGTGAAGAAAGACCTTGCTTTCCAGAGATGATTCTCTCAGCTCGGGTCGCCGTGGTCTGGAGAGACTTTGGTTACCTTGGCTTGGGCAACATCAGTACCAGCCCCCGTCCTGCCCCTCTGTCCCCAACCCCAGTAATATTCCCTTAGTCTCTTCAAATCCACCTAATAGCGAGACTCACTGAGAATTTACAAACTACACCCCAAACTCAGTCCAGAACACCCAGAGGTTCTTTCAGCAAATACATACTGAATGCCTGCTGCTCACCGTCCAGTGTCGGGGTGGTGGGAAAAGTCCCCGTCACATGGGGAGTATGACAGCCAGCAGTCCCTACAGCAAGAGTATGTTGTCCAGGGAGATGAAAGGCAGGCAAGAAAAGTGTGGGGCAGGGCGTGGACCTGAGAGTAGCCAGGGAAAAGTTCACTGCAAGGGTAGCAACTAAGTCGGCCTGGATGAGGCCAAAATGCAAGCTCTGGGGAACTCTCAGGGACAGTCATTTCAGGCAGAAGGAGCAGCATGGCCCTGTGTGAGGCTGTCTGCCATGTACAGGGTGACTGGAGCAGGGGACATGAACAGGGAGAAGCAGTAGGCGTGGATCGGAGAGGGAACTGCAGCCATGGTAAGGGCTTGGCCTTTCACCCTGAGGGACAAGCTGGAGGAGGGCTACTGTCCCCACCAGTGTCCATGGTGTCTTCCTAGCTGTCCCAGGCCTAGTGCTGACTAGGGTGGAACCTGTTCTTGGGTGGCTCCTAAGTGGGAGAGGAATTTATCTATTGGGATCTTTGCTTAGAAGTTTGTCACGGACCTGTCAATTCCAGAAAGCTGGAGAAATCAGGGGGTGCCTCTCAGAAGAGGTGATGCTTGCTTGTTGTCTTGCAGGGTATGTAAAAGTTCCCCAGATAGGAGAATTGACTCCCCCAGACACATTCACTCGCTCCCTCACACATTCCCACTCTCACCTATTCATTCTTTGCTTACCGAAAAGGGCAACCCATAAAGTAATAGGACGCTGTCCTGTTTCGTGGTTCTGTTCTGGAACCATGTCTCATGTGGTGAGAGCAGACGGAGGGAGCTGTCACCATTTTGTGTGATCAGTGTACAAACGAGAAGACAGGGGAGCAGAGCTGGGGGAAGGAGACCCTCTGAGGCCTAGGGTGGGGTCACGGGAGTTTTTCTAGATGGAAGATGTGTGTGAGTCGGTCAGGAGAGCGGGAAGAAGAGGGCTCCAAGCAGAGCATGATGGTTGAGGGTGCAGGAACGTGGTACATGCTCTCAGGCAACCCCTCCTCACCCACTGCCTGCTGTATCCCGGGCCCTGGGTCAGCCCTTTGGGAGGCTTGGAACTCAGTGTGTGGCGGAATGTGTGGAAATTGGCCCAGGATGGGAGGAGGGAGCAGTGGAAACCCTACCATGCCTCCTGCCTTCCAGGGAGTCTGCCCACCTCCTGGCTAGCGGTACAGGATGAGCCAGTGTGTCTCTAGTGTTCCCCGGCTCTGTGGTGCAGAATGGAGTGGAGGGAGGCGGGGAAGAATCCAGAGTGGGGCAGTGAGCCCTATTTGGATGATGGGATGCAGGAGAAAGTTTAGTGCCATCTTGGAGACAGGCTCGATGCAGTGATGTGGGAGGAAAAGTCCCCTTGGGTGACCGAGTGGATGGCCTGTCACTGAGCAAAGCAGGATCATGGGAGGAGCGAGGTGGAGGAGCCCAGCTGCAGAGTGAGGGTGTGGCCCTGTGCCCACAGACTATGAGGCACCCATCACTTATTTCTTGACTGTGTAACTATCCCCATTTTATAGACAGGAAGTGGCAGGGGCAGTTGAGTGGCGGAGACAGGGCTGGGATTTGAACCTGGCAGTCTGGCTCCAAATACCATGACCCAAACCACTGCACTGTGCTGCCTTATCAGGCAACTCCCCTGGAGCAGTGAGAAGAGCCATGCAGGCTGATGATTGTTCCTTGGGGGGTGGGGGGCACAGAGGAGGTGGCTCTGAGCTCCAGGATCCCACAGCTGTGACCACAATGAAGGACAAAAGTGCCTCACTGTGGCTTGCTCAGTTTTGTCTCCTGGAAGGACTGTGGGTGTCCTGTGTCTCATCCCACCCAAGGTACCCAGACATGTCTTCTTCCCACTGGGCTCCCCTGTCTCCTCCCTACTGTCCAGAGATCACTTCCTCCTTAGGACACCCTGAAACAGAGCCTGAAAGACCCAAGACATACTGCTGCATGGATGCACTTTGAAAACATGATGCTATGTGAAAGACACTCGATATGGAAGCCCACAGTATCCCCAGCTAGCACTACTGTGACAAAGAACTATAGACTGTGAGGCTTAAGAAGCAGAAACATGCTGTTTCAGTTCTGAGTCCTAAAGTTGAAGGTCAAGGTGTGGGCAGAACTGGCTCTTTCTCATGGGTGGGAGAGAGATCCTGGTTTCTAGGGGTTGCTGGCAATCTTTGGTGTTCCTGGTTCATGAAAATGTCGCCTCAGTTTTCTCATGGCAAACTCCTTTTATATATATATGTCCCTATCCAGTTTCCTCTTCTGATAAGCATTAGATCAGAGTCACCAGGTGATTTGTCTTCACTGTGTCTTCAGTGATCTTATTTCCACAGAAGGTCACATTGTGATATATCAGAGTGTGAACCTCAACCTACAGATTTGTTGGTGGTGGGATATGATTCAACCCTTAACAGCCACATATTGTCTGTTTCTATTTTTATGAGATATCCAGTATATTCATGAAAACAAAAAGCAGATTAGTAACTGCCAGGGGCTGGGGAAGAGATGGTGGGAGCTACTGCTTAATGAGTACAAGGTTTCTATTTGGAATGATGAAGCTATTTTAGAGCTGGGCAGTGGTTTTAGAAAGATGAGTTAACTTGCTGAGGCCACATAGCTGCCAAGGGATGAAAAGGAACCGATTGCAAAGTTTGTGTTCTTCCCATTGCAGCTGGGTTCAAGTGGAGGTTTCTCGTTGATTCTCTGAGATTCATTTTCCTTATGTACAACATGAAGTCAAAAGATCAATTTGCTCCTGTACCCATGTGAGGATTCAAGGAGATAATGGGAGGGAGAGTTACTGGTACCTTCTGAGTGCTTCATAAATGTCACTATTATTCTGTTGGTCATGATCCGTCTGGGAAAGCAAAACCACTCTATGTGTTTCAAACATAGAATTGAATTGAATAGAGGGAGTTTATTTCCCCAAGAGATAGATCTGAGAACCGGACAGATCTGGGGAGTCTTCAGCCACTCAGATGTGAATGGCTGGAGGACCCCCTTCCATCCTGCACCAGAGAGAAAGTGGGAGGAGGTGGTTTGGTCAGATCCAGAGGCAGCTGGATTAGGAGGAAACTGAGACCACAAAGACAGTGGCTTTCCAGAAGGAACCAGATTCCTTCAAAGTGGAGATTGAGTGGGGGACAGAAACACTGTCCAAAGGAAAGGAAAGGAAACGTATTTTGATTCTTCCTATCTCCTTTCCCTGTCCTTTCCCTTTTTTCCATCACACCCTCCTCCTAGTGACCAAACCTACCTAAACTCAAGGGCAAGATGCAAGAAATACAGTTGCTGAGATGCAGGGTGTGCTCAGCTGTGCATTTGCTTGGTGAGCAGTTTCCTGTTGGCCTCTGTGCTGGTTTGTACATGATATGGGCAGGCCCCAGGAGGAACGTGCCCTTTGTGTGTGAATTGCAGGTCTGCACTGAGAGAGAAGCATGCTTGCACCCGTGCACTCCTCGTGGCTGTATATCCTTTCTGTGAGCCTATGGAACTGCAGCTGTACACAGTTCACCCACAGAGCCAGCCTGGCCACACAACTGCCCATGTACCCACTTGGGGACATGCATCATGCTGCATCCTTTAGCTGTGGTAGAAAGATCCAGGTGGGAATACATGCACCGAGATTCAATGCTCTGTCCTCCCAAGCTGACCTGGCCAGTCTGGTCATCTGAGCCATTGTGCAGATACATCTTCAACCTCCAAACTGCCACCAGTGGGGAGGACAGAGGATCCTGGAGAAAAGAGAGAGGCCCAGAATCTGCAGTGCTAGCTTTTCTTTGAAGCGAGGAGGGAGCTTCTATGAATTACACGGTAACACTAGAAATGTTGTACCTCTGCTTCTTGGCTCCATGAATGCACCTGGCCTCCTGAGGGGCTGCCCCCCACCCCAACACCTGCTGCTGGTCACCTGCCCCTTGCCTCAGTAGTTCTTTTGGCCTTCATGTAACTCTTCTACTTCAGTAGGACCCAGCAGCCTGTGGGCTCTGCTGTTCTCCAGAAACTCTTGGAGGATGTGGGGCATCAGATTGTTCTTTTCTCTCAAGCCAGAACACTTTAGAAATTTCTTGGTGGAGGCTTCACAGTTCTGGTTCTATTACATGAAAGGTGTCAAAAAGGAGAGTTAGATGAGTAAAGAAGAGAAGGATGCCAAGAGCTTTTTCATTCTATCAGCATTGGGGAATGCTGTCAGTTGAATTGTGTCTCCCTGAAAGATATTGGAATATGAACCTGGACACCTGAGCTTATTTGAAAATAGGGTCTTTCAGATAGAATTCAGCTATGGTGAGGTGCTCCTTGATCAAAGTAGGCCCTGATCCAACACACTGCGTGCTTATACAAAGAGAGGAGAGGTGTGCAGAGCCTTATGGAGACGGGAAGAGAGACCAGAGGCGCACACCTGTATGCCAAGGGACACCAAGGGCGGGAGAGATGCTCTTGGCCACCAGGAGCTGGGACAGAGGAGCTGAAAGGATTCTTCCTACATCCTTCCTAGAGCCTGGCCCTGCCCACACCTAAGGCTCCAGAACAATGACATCCTTGGGAAGCTGTAACACCGGGAGATTCCTTCTGCCTTACAGATAACTACCCCATGAACCAGCCTTCTGAGTGTGTTTTCAAATCAGTCTCCAAGAGTGAGTGACCTCTAAAAAAATACTTGCAAACTCGTTAGCCCCTGTGTGTGGAGAATTCGCCTTGAGGATGAGGACGCACCGTCCCACTGACCCCAAGATGTGAGTACTGACAGTATCCCCATTGACACTTGAGGAAACTGAGTCTCAGAGAGGTGAGCTTGTTCCCAAGGTGACATGAATATCTTTCTGTCTAGGCCAGTGGCTCTTTTCAAGACTGGACAGGCTCTTCAAGAGAAGATGAACTATACTCATTTTCTTGGATTCTTACCACATTGCCTCAAACGTAGTGGATTAAAGTAGCACAGACTTGCTATCTTTTAGTCCCTTGGATCGCACATCAGGACACAGCCCAGCTGTCCCAAGGCTGTAGTGGCTGGTTGGGCTGTATCTCTTTCTAGAGCTAAGGGGTGTTTGCAGGATCCCTGGTGGTTGGTGGAATGCAGCCACCTGTGAATGTGTCACTGAGGCCTTGTCCTCTTGCAAACCATCAGCCAGGACCTCGAAGCCACCCCAGTTCCTGGCCACGTGGCCCCTGTGACAGTTCATAGCGAGGCTGTTTGCCTACTTGCAGGCTGGCGGGAGCACACTTCTCCCTCTCCAGTCTGCCACAGGGGAGCCTTCTCTTACATAACCTTATCAGCATATTCCAGGTTCCACCCACACTCCAGGGAAGAGCATTACCCAGGGGTGCACACTAGCGGGAGGGTAACTTGATGCCACCTTAGGAGTCTGCATGCAAGAGATAGAAGGAGCTTTGAAGTAAAGGGTGATTTTTGAGTCAGATGAATTTGATTTTGAGTTCTAGCTCTGTCTCCCATTAGGAGGGTGATCTCAGAGAATTTTCTTCTGCACTCTTTAAATCTGAGTGTCCTTATTTATAAAGGGGCATGGTAATACAAGGGCCATTGTGAGGAGTAGATTAGCTCAGCCATGAAGCACTGGCAGTTGCTAGTGGGAAAAGGGAGACTCCCCCTCTCCTCCGATTTCTTCGTGGAGAAAAGCACAGGGTAGGGGAACCATGCGGAAGGCACTGGGCCCCATTTGGGCCACCTGCCTCACCGTTTCTGCTGCTCCCACCCTTCTCCCAGTGGTAAGAATCAAGGTGAGTTAAGATCTCCAAGGACATGCACTAAGGCCAGCAGGCCGTGGCAGACTGCTGCTGTGTGGCCCCAGTGTTGGTCCGTTCTGCAGCTCTAGTGTGTTCTCTCGGTCATGAGCCTCAGAGAGTGCTCTGCAGACTAGCAGTGCCCGCTGCTCATGTGGATAAGGATGCTGCCAGCAGGGTGTTCTGTTGTTGTCCCCATCCTGATGGAGAACCATCCAGGCAGGGGACGGCTTCCCCATTCAGCTCCTGAGTCTTAGCCCTGCTGCAACCTGACAACTCCCAACCCCACAGGTGATTCCTGAGACATTTGCATATCTCAGGGTGTAACCTGGCCCCAACACTGAAGGTGGAGATGCCCAAGCATCTTTGGGCCGAGCTTACTTCCTGCTTCCGGGAGAATTCCGGCTGAAATTCCACTGTCTGCTCCCCACTTCCAGCCTCACTACCATTGCACCTGCTGGAATGAACCCTCCCCAGGGAGCTGTTGTCCACCAGACTCTTTTTCCTCACTTCACGGCTCACTTCAAAGGTGACCAACCCCACAAAGCCTTGCCCATCTGTATTTGGGGTGACAAATCCCTTCTCTGCACGACCAGCACTCTGAGTTTGAGCCTAGACCTGGGCTCCAATGTATTGTGCCATGTCATGGATACCTGGTCATTTCCCACCAGCTCCTGGAGGGCAGGGACAATTGTCTCTTCTTGGGCCCCTGGAGCACCCAAATAAGTAGACTTGAAATATTTGCTTGATGGACCATTATGTCCATTGCTGGAGGTCAGAGCCCTAAGCTCAGTCTTGGTCCACTGTACAGTCAGCACTTGGCATCCAGAGGATGAGTTTCAGGACCCCCTTTAATACCTAAACCCGAGGAACCCCAAGTCCCTTGTGCAAAATGGTGTGGTATTTGCATGAATCCTACACACATTCTGCATGTTCTTTAAATCATCTATAGATGACTTACAATACCTGATACAATGTGAATGTTGTGTAAATGGCTATGCTGTATTATTTAGGGAGTTTTAACAGGAAAGTCTGTACATAGTACAGATGCAGTTAGTGTATACATATATAAATGTATATGTATGTGTGCATGTATTTTAAGCCATAATTGGTTTAATCCACAGAGGCAGAACCCTTAGATATGAAGGGCTGTCATACTTGTGTCTTGGAAACCCCACTTTTGGGTCAATCCCAAATGGGAAGTTGTGAAATTTGAGATAAAAGGAGCCTGTTGGAGAGAGGGCCCACCTGCCAACAACCTGCCAGCCAACCTAGCCCAGTTCCTCAGGTGCACATGGTCCGGTGCCCTGCTTGTCACCACACCCTCTTTCTCAGAGGAGGCTGTACTTTGACAGCTCAAAGCTGCTCAGTCCTGCCTGGATGGGGTGGGATCAGGTGGGAACTGCCAGTGTGCGCCTATCCAGGCTCCCACCACCACCAGCCTGATTCTGAACCCAGCTGTGTGGTGGGCGCCTCCTGGGCAGGCGGCACAGGGCTGTTGTGTTTTCCCTGCTTTCTCAGACAAGATGAGCCCCAGGGAGTGGACCCCCAGGTGGATTCACCACGTGCTGGAGCAGCCTAGGCTTTCCCTAGGCCCTAGCCTAGCTTGTGTTTGTCATCATGTTCTTTTTCTTAAGAGGGCCTGTCTAATTACGGCACTTCAGAGCCCAAGAAAATCTGCCCTTATGCGTGGACCACGGATAAGAACGTCACCCAGTGGAACATTTCGTGAAGCTGGGGTTCTTCCCCGTGGAACACTTTAGCAAGGAAAGCAGGAGGCCAGCATGGAAAGGCCCACTGTCTGCTGTTGGATTTCCCTCAAGCAACGAAGGACAGGGACATGAGCTTTTGGGACTTAAGCAGAGCAACTCTCCAGGGATGGAGTCGGACACCTATTCTGGACAGAGCCAGTACATGCTGGTCCTGAGCCCCACTGTCCCCAGGCCAAGCAGGCCTCTGCAGAAAGGACTGTAGGTCAGTTTCCTTTCTCTGGTCTCCATCCACCAGACTGTCAGAAAATGTTCTTGTCAGACTCAAGCAGCTGTCATCTCTGTCCCCAGCAACCAAATCCTCCAAACCTAGTGACTTCTGAGATCCAGAAGGGAAACCCTGAGGAGAGGGAGTGACTGCCCTGCCTCTGGCTTTCTCCCAGGTCGGTCCCAGCACTATCCACCCACCCAGGTGGGGCTGAAGTGGAGAACTTTGTAGGGCTCATGTGCCCTGTGGCCCTCAGCAGTCCACCGGTGGGATTGGGGTACTCACCAGCCCCAGTGCCTTGGGATTCAAAGACTGCCTGCCTCCATTTTGTGGGGACCTAAGGGTCACAGTGGGGCCTCAAGACTCCAATGTGGAGTCTGCTGAGAGGTCTCTCATCCTTTATGAATGAACGCAGGCAGCAGCCCTGTGAACTAAGGATCGGCTGGAGGCGGGGGCTCTGAGACTGGGCAGTGAGGCCTGGCTTCAGTGCTGTATCAGCTCTGGTGCTAGAAGGTGCTGAGCCGCTCCTGTCGCCTGTGGGCCACACCCCAAAGTACATCCTCCTCTCAAAGCAAAGACAGTGTATTTGGGGGCGACAGGCAGTTTCTTACCCTTCTGGGGCTGGGCTGGGCCCTATGGCCAGGGGCCCATGATTGTCCATCTGTCTTCACCCTCATCACCTTGCCAGCCAGAGCTCAGTTCTGCACCTGTTCACACACAGACAAGGTCATCTACCCTGTCACTCGGGGACAGAAGCATTTGAAAGATGGGGCTTGTGGTGATTTAGATGTAAAATGTCCCCCAAGTGTGCTAGATTCAAGGGTAGGGATTTTGGAAAGTGATTTGATCATAGGGCCCTGATGAATCTGTTGATAATTTGATGGCTATTAATTGGGGCCCACTGAAGGGGGGTCCCTGAGGGGTGTAACCTGGAAGGAGCATTCTTGTCTGTGGTTCCTCCCTTTTTAATCTGCTTCCTGGATGCCATGGGTTAAACAGCTGTCCTCTACCGTGCACTTCCATCATGCTGTTTTTGCATCAGCCACCCAGCCATGAACTGAACCCACTGGAAACTGAAACAAACAAACCTCTGCTCCTTTAAATTGTGGCTGTCAGGTATTATGCCCCAGTGATGGGGAAGTGAGTCGTACAAGGCTGAAGTTGGCAAAGTACCCCTCTTCTACCAGTGAACACGCAAGAGGGGATGTGTCAGGCACCGTGGTGTGTGTGTGTGCATGCTTGTGTGTCTGTGTGTGTGTTCCCTTACCCCTTGGCCATGAATTACCCCTTGGTCCTGTAATTATCCTGGCTGTCTCAAGCAAGAAAGAGGCTGTGTGACAGATTAAGCAGCTGTCACAGTATGGAACACGTCAGTATGGAGCACATCAGCTGGGTGCTATGTGAGTAAAAAAAGTGTGTGTTGCAGCCAGTTGTAATCAAATTCAAACCCTATTGTACATGTGCTTAATCACTGCCTGGGGCCTCAGTTTCCTTTTCTGTGAAATGGGAACAGCAGCCCCCACTTTCTGGCCATCAGGAGGGAGTGGCACACGGTTCTCCTCTGAGCCTTCCTGGAGGCTGACTGGGGGGTAGAGCAGGAGTGAGGGGTGTTTCCAGGTTGAGGCTAGGATGAGGCCGGGGTAGTCATGGCACTGATAGGCAGAATGCTGGCACCATTGGCTGCTCCCTGGACTGTCTAGAAATCTCGGGGTGAATGGAGCCACCTTACAAAGGACCTTAAGCTCTATCCCACATCTTTGTTTTCTTAAACAAATGTCCTCCAGGGTCAGTTTCAAATCAAGTTTAATCTGGTGTCTAGAGGTCTAAAGCCCACAGCTCAGAGTCATTAGGTGTAAAATAATTCAGGGCTCTGTGGACCTGGCCCTGACTGGCTCCCGGCCACGGCTCTGGCACCGCTGACCGGGGTCATGCACTCTAACAGGCTGCATTTTCCAGCTGGTACTTGCAGCTCTGGAAATGAGTAGCTCCCATCTGTGATCGGGAGAGGTGCTGCCAGAGAGCCAGAGACGTGCCACTCACGTGTCTGGGTCGGGATTTTAACAGGGAGGAAAAATGTCTTAATGAATAATGAACGCTTTGCAGTCGTATCATGGCTCTCGCAGTGCCTGCGCACCTCTGAATTTTCAGCGCCAGCCAAGAAAGAGGGGAATCGGGAGAAGGATCTCAGAGTCCATCTCTCCGTCTGTATCTGCTTGACGTGGGCCAGACACTAGGGGTTGAGGACACTGTCTGTGGGGTTGAAACTAGGATCTAGACAGACCTCTGAGTTTTTCTTTTTGTGTTTCATTCTTGCTGCTCTCTGTCCAGGCTTTTTCCAGGGCGGTGATTTCATTTTGTCCTTAGAAGTCATTAATATAGACTGTGTCTGACGTCTGGTCACACTGGATCCTGCACTGTGGTTTTCAGGGTGCCGCTGGAATCACCCCTAGCCATTCATATTTATCATTTTACTATCAATTCAGGCTTCTGAGAGTGCTCTGTGGGCTCAGACGGGTCTTAACAAGCAGCCCATTCTGTTAGCATCATGTGGACCGCCTGCCTGTGGCTTTCTGCTCCCACGCTGAGCTTCTGGTGGCCTTCCTGGGGTATTGCACCTGCTGGAGGGGGAAGAGCAGGAGGAGAGTGCCGAGCGGATCTTTCTTCTGCCTTTCGAGCGTGAGCATGGGATCCAGGGGAACAGCACAGAGCAACGCTCCTTACATCCCCAGCCCCACAGAGGCCCTTTTCGGAGAGAACTTCAGTACAATTTTACCAGCACGAATTGAGCAGAGAGTCAAAGATAAATAAGTGTCAGATTTGGCCACCGAGCTCAAGGAGAGGACCGAGTTTACAAGCCAGGAGGCATCAGTGATGGGGATGCACACAGGTTACTATGAGTACTGCCCCCTCGGCACCCACTGGGGCCTGGTTCCAGGATCCTCTGTGGGTACCAAAGTCAGAGATGCCCAGGTTCCTTCTAAGATGCTGTGTTTGCATAGACCCTGTACATATCCGCCTTTATACTTTACCTCGTCTCTGAATTATGTATAATACCTAACATAATTTCTAAGTACTATATAAATAATTGTTATGCTGTTTAGACTTCATGAGAGAGTAATGATGAGAACATGTCTGCACATGCATTGTTTTTCTTGAGGTGTTTTTGTTTGTTTATTTTTGAGACAGGGTCTTACTATGCAGTTCAGGCTGGTCTTGAACTCCCTAAGTAGCCCAGGCTGGCTTCAGACTCTTGGCATTCCACCTGCCTCAGCCTCCCAAGTGATGGAATTACACCCAGAATTACACCACCACACCCAGAATTTTCTGAGTATTTTTGATCTGCAGTTGGTTGGATCTGTGGATATAAAACCTGTGGCCAGAGCGCTGACTGTACCAAAAAGAGAAGAAGAATCAAATCCAGGAGGTTTCTTATCAAGGGTGACATCTGCCCTGATGACCTTTGGAAATCCACAGAGGGCCAGAGAAGAGAAAAACTCCAGAAAAACATCTGGGAGCAGAACATGATTCAGAAAGGTTTGCTGTAAATAAGGAATCCTGTGTAACTTAGCAAGATTGGAGCCCAGGGCCAGCAACTACACGGAGTGGGAAGGGAAGTGGACATGACCAGACTTTCTTCTGCAAGAGATATGAAGTCATGGGACAGAGTCCTGTCTTACCAGATCACTCTGGCAGGTGGTTTGGATGGAGACAGCCAAATCCATGCAGGTCTAAACAAAGGCAGGGCATTGTGGGTGGAGAAGACGGATGGGTGCGGGCATCCATCTGATAACATGGAATTGCACAATGACTGATTGACAGATGCACTACAGGCAGGATGAGGAAGAGGAGGCAGTCTGGGGAAGAGCTGCCCTGCCCAGAGCCCGGGGCAGTAAGATGAGGAGAGAAGGCAGAGGAGGTCAAAGGGCAGGAAGGTAGTTCGAGTCTGGTGCCCCTTCTGGGCATCCCGATGGAGATGTCCACTGGGCAGCTGATGCCAAGATCTGGGAGAAAGCCATGCACCAAGAAATCATATCTCAAAGAGAATGGTTACAACCGTGGGGTGCAGAGGTCGCCACAGGAGCACAAAGGTGAGAAATGAGGACAGAGGAGAAAGGCTGGGCACTCCTGAGGAGGAGAGGGAAGGAGGAGCCCATGAAAGACAGAAAAAGGCCCACCAGGGAGAGTGAGGGGCATGAAGAAAGGAAGCCAAGGAAGCCAGGAAAGTAACCACACGTGAGAGAGTTGCAAAGCCCAAGGAGGTTGAGTGGTCTCCCTAGAAATACCAGTGTTCAGGACACGTCACAGCTGGTCTTTTTTAATTGATACATCATGATTACACATTATAACAATTGATGTATTTGTGGAGAAACCGTGATGGTTCATGCTTGTGTACAATGGGTAGTGATTGGATCGGGGTAATGTCACAGCTGGTCTTTTTTAATTGATACCTCATGATTACACATTATAACAATTGATGTATTTGTGGAGAAACCGTGATGGTTCGTGCTTGTGTACAATGGGTAGTGATCGGATTGGGGTAATGAGCACATCCATCACCTTATTTACTGGCCATTGGTGAGGACATCCATCTCTGTCACGAACTCAAACCCTCTGAGTAGAAGCAGATCTCCAGCATGAGGTCTCAGCCATTGACCTCCTCATGCAGTGTGGACATTCCTGAGACTGGAAACTGCTGGGGGAGAAGAACGCTGGCTTGAAGCCAGCTCTGTCCTGCAGAGGTGGCATCCACTGCCCTGAGGGTCCCCCCAGGTGGGCAGCCCCTAACAGGCAGGTACAGATGAGATTCCCCAAGACCAAGCCTGGCACCTCAGGCCACCCATTCATCCTGCCTTTTGCCAGGATGCCACATACCGTTGTCTCTCACCCTGACTTGGCCTTCCCCATCAGGTCCTTTGAGGCATTTTTCTAAGGAAATATGTGGGTCATCTGGACCTTGGGTGCCCAACTGGTTTGGAAGCCAGGGAAGAGGAGTTCTCTCGAGACGGTCTGCAAGCTCACAGAACACGCCATGATGGAAGCTGGGCCCCTCCATTGTCCCTGGAATTAGCAGCAGATCCCTGTCTGAACGTCTTTCTACTGGACTCGCAGGGTGGCAGAGCAATTTAAACCCTCAGGTTCCCAAAATGACTGCCTGGGTTCTAGTCCCAGCTCTGCACTTAGTACCTGGCCAAGTCACTGACCCTCTTGGGCCTGTGTTTCTTCATCTGTACTAGGAGAGGGTTGTAGTGAGGACCAAAAAATGAAAACAATACACTTACAACTTGCTGCTCCCTGGAAAATGTTGCCTCGATTGTTGTTAGTGGTGGCAGAAGCCGTGCCTGACCCTCACAGACAGTCTTCTGTCCCATGCCCCTTCCCCAGCTCTGCAGCCTGACAGGAAACCGGGGTACGGTGACCTATGAGGATAGACGAGGCTCCAGGCAGCCCCCTGAGAATGGGGCTGTATTTAGACGAATTGAAGAGAAAGCCATGCTTCCTCCCATCCTGGGTTCTAGTGGCCCTGGGAAGTGGGTGGCAGGTAACAGAGTAAGAAGCCACCTGGGGAATTTAGATGGACCTGGTGATGTCCAAGGCTGCATAGCCCTCCTGAGTAGGTGACAGATGCGGCTCCCCGCCACCTGCTTCACCGGCTGCCTCCCCGTGTCTGCGGGTTGCATTCTCTTCCCTGCGGCAGAGCCTCGCCTTCTTTGTGCCATTTGCTCACCAGCATTTCTCTTGCTTAATGGTGGGGAGCTGGAGGACAGCTTCTCATTAACTTTTATCCTCCCCATAAACGGCCCGCTTAACTCACGGTGACAATTGTTCCACTCTTCCCGGGGGTGTCCCCGCCATCTGGCTCCCAGCCAGCCCACCAAAGCCTGCCCGCTCCGGCTGCTTCTGTGTGTAAGCAGGAGAGAGCCAGCTTGTACATTTTTATTTACTTTTTCTCTTTTTCAGGCAGGGAAAAGCTCCAGGCATTAGCTCTAGAGATTCTGGATGAAGCTGAGCTTAGAGCTGTGCCTAGGATTATAAAGCCTGAAGAGGCAGGGGGTGGCACACACCTACAGTGTGGGCACTCTAGGAGGCTGAGGCAGGGAGCTGAAACCCATCATGGGGAATTTAGCCACCTGGCAGTACTGTGTGTCCAAAAACCAAAAGCAAAAACAGCCGGTGATGTAGCTCAGTAAGAAGGCCCTGGGTCCAATCCTCTGTACTTCCGGTCTACCACCACCGAAAATCCTAGAAAAGGGCCAAGGGTGCAGGGCAGGCTGGCCTCTGGGAGGGACAGGCCAAGGCCCCCACATGCTGAGAGTGGACACAGCCAGGAAGAAGTGTGTGGCCCAGTGCAGGCACTTGGGAAGGGTGACTAGTGTCCTTGAGCCACCTGGCCTGCTTTCCAGGGGGCAGTGATGGACAGTGTTGGGGAGACACATCAATTAGCTGTAAGGACTCCTTAAAGCATCTCTGCCCCCAGTCTGCAGCTGACCTTGAGTAATACCTTTGTCCCAGAGCCTAGCTTCTGCCTGGCTTCCACGGCTCCCTCTTCCCTGAGGTCTATGAGTCTCTGCCACTCCTCTGTTCTGTAATTCCAGAGTCCAGGCCTTTTCCTCCTCAGATGTGCCAGCCTCTTGCCTATGGAGCTTGACAGAACTATTCCCCCTGTGGAGTGTCTGCCCTGTCTTTACCTTGCTGATTCTCCCCCTTTGGTTGTGAGTGCCAAGTCCTCGGTGGTTTCCAAGACCTGGTCCCAGGTGCCCATCTCCATGGATGCCAACCCAAGGGCCAGGACAGGTCAGTTCTGGTTCCTTCACCACCCTGCCTGGTGTCCTGCCCTGCTTAACCCGGTCACAGGGCTGGACTGGGGACAGAGCAGGCAGTTCCTCTTCAGAACTCGAGGGGTGCCGGGCGGCAAGGTGGAGTGGATGGCAGAAGATCCAAAAATAGTGAAAATAGTGACACTCTTGCTTAGAAGCTGCCGAAGGCCTGGGAGCCTGCACAATATTCTCCATGTGTTGGGAGTGGGTCAGGACAGGGATATGGGCATCAGGTGTGGCTGACGAGCCTGGGAGCTCTGAAGCCACATGTAACCCCAAGTTCTGATGGCTTCTCATGGTAGTGCTAGGGTCCCAGCAGGTGCTGTCGCATTTCCACCTAACACACTGGAGCGCAGGTAAAGGAGGAGCGGGTGGTCTTGAAAAGTGAATTTGAACTCAGTGTCGGGCTATGCTCGAAGAGCTGCCCCTAGCCCAGAGGACACTGAGGGAGCAGGGGTGTACCCATGACTTGGCAGGCGTGTGTGTCCCCAGATGATGGTCCTCTCTCCTTCCCACCCTTCCCCTCTCCTCCCACTCTCCAGCAGAATGGGGAACGGAGGAGCCAGAGCTCTGGTTCTGGAGAATCCTTGGCTACTTAGGACCCCGCTGTCCTGAGCAAGTTCCTTCCTCTCTCTGAGCCTTGGCTTCTGCACCTGTGTGATGGGTTTGTGGGAGCGCCTGCTCCTTACTTATTTCTGAGGTGTAAATGAGAAAATGGAAGCCAGGTGTGGTAGCACACACCTCTCATCCCAGCACTCTGGGAGACTGGGGCACAAGGACCAAGAGTTTGATACCAGACTAGGCTACTTAGTGATTTAGCAAGATCAGAATAATATAATAAAAAGGGCTGGGGATGTAGCTCAGTGTACAGGCCCTAGGTTCAAACCCCAGAACTGCAAAAATAGAAAAAAACAGAAAGAGCTTAGCACAAGGATTTGCAAGAGTTTAGTGTACAACTGAAGCCGGACCTTATTATTAGTAATGGGCTAAGGGGAATAAAGTTCACTCTACTGGGCCTTCTGAGAGTCACGGGAGAACAAGGGTGAGCCCATGTCCGTCATGATAAAGGAACAGACCTGGCTCACTCTCTGCTGGAGCAGATCAGCTACCTCTTTGTCACCAAAGTGGGGCTGATTACAATAACAACTGACATTTTCAATGATTTGCTTTGCATGGTAACTACATTAACTCATTTCACTCCCAAACAGCCCTTAGAGGTTCTCCCCATTTGTTGTTCCCATTTCACAGGTAAGAAAAAGGAGGCGCAGCAAACTTATTTACCAGCTAGGAGGAGACGAGGATACTGAGCCAAGACTCAAGCCCTAACAGAAAATATAATTTCCAAACCTACCTCCTCTGTGTTGTCCAGCCACCAGGAGAGTAGTAGGTATCATCTCAACTAGTAATCCCTGAGTGGAGTGTTGTATTGAGAAGAATTTGGACCGTGATCAGGAGAGAATAGTATTGTGATTGATTAGCAATGTCTGCCATGGACTCCAGAAGGGAGAACTGTTTTCTGTAAGCCTCTTGTTCACCATCACCCAGGGCACTCATGACAGTTGAGGCCACATTATTCTTTGCTAGGCCAGAAGGTCTGGCTGTCCTGCATATAGTAGGATGCTTGGTGGTATCCCTGGGCTCTGCCTGCTGGTTGCCAGGAACTTCTGGAAGGTGAAACACCCCTTGGTTGAGACCCTTTGCACAGAGCAGACAGCAATGGGTAAGCAACAGTGCACTGAGCTTGGGGTCCAGAAACCAGCATTTCAGGCTCACCCTGTGTGTCACCAGCCAGCCTGTCACCATGGAAATGGCCCTTGACCTCTGCAGGCCTCAGGTTTATAATGGGTAAAGCAAATGAGATGAAGTAGACGCTCCCTCTAGAAGTTTATGATTCTCCCTCCCCTTGCCAAGCCCTTCAATTAAAACTCTCAGGTTATTGGAGTGTAGCTTTCCAGAAATCTGCAGAAGCAAACCAGTGGAAGAATCTGGAATCTATAGAGAGCTGTTTCACCCCCCTCAGAGCTTCATATTTGCTCCTCATTAAGAGTAGGAAAGAAACAGAAAAAAAAAAAACCAGCCCTTGGTACCGAGGTTTCATCCAAGCAGCAGTTACAGAGCAGAAACGAGCAGAGAAATCAGAGACAGTAACCGAACACCCATTTCCCTGTGTTAGAGGAGAAGACAAGCTACTGGCTGGGAAAATCTCCCCAGCTCTGTTCAATTATGAATCTCAGCAGGAAGCCTGGAAAATCCCGGCTTCTCTGGAGCAAAGCGCTGGAGGAGGCGTGAGGCTGGCGTTGTGCTTTCTCGGAGGACTTGCTGAGGGCAAGGAGGAGAGGCCAGAGCGGGACCTAGGGGCAGGGATCAGGCCCAGAGCAGCCAGGAGCTGGGGGTCCTGAGAGCCACCCCTGGGGTCCTTGGGGCAGGTGGGTGTTTCCTGACAGCAGCTCCAGGGCAGGGGGAGACTGCCGGCAAGCAGGAAGGCTTTTCTGTCAGAATGGAAGAGGAACCCTCTGCCTCCCAGCCACAGTCTTCTTTCCTGCTTCCTAATCGTGACTTGGTGAGGTTCAGGGATGTCCTTGCTTTAGGGATAAGGAAACTGGCGTGCTTATGTGAGATTAACTGACCAGCCCCTGAGTGTTTGCCCAGCCCCTCAGGTAACACAGGTCACACAGCTCCTCTGTGGTGGCATCCTTCCTTTCCCCGAGCTCCGTGGTCTCCCGGGAACCTGTCTGGTAAAAGCGTCGTGCCCTGCCCTGGGGAATGAAGTGGGGCTGTGCCTCTGAGCCAGCCGGATTGGAATCTCCTTCCCCGGCCAGGGTACGGCTGACTGGCAGTTGGAATTCTTCTCATTGCCAGTATAGAAACCACTTCCGGTTTGATCCCCGAAGAGAACTTTAGTGGAAGGATGTGGAGGAGCTCCAGGGGATGGAGGAGTCTAACAGCCAGGACCAAGCGAGAGAAGGGCCAGGGACCTCCAGAAGCAGTATCATGGGTGATTTGGGAACACCCCACTGTGAATTCCTTAATATCCCTCTGCCCCTGTGAGCTCCTTCAGATCGTCTATCTCTGATGAAACATCTAACCTCTCAGGGCTGGGGATGTGTTCCTACCTGGCATGCACAAGGCCGAGTTCAATCCTCAGTACCACAAAAAAAAAAAAAAAAAAAAAGTCCAATCTCGCAAGGAAATATCTGATTGGCCCAGCTTGGCTCAGCAGTCTGCCTGCACCTCCAGCTGGGGGCAGGGCCCTATAATGTGGCCTTGGGGGCTGGTTCCAAGTGAGGGACTCATTACAAGAGGAGGAGTTCTCCTTGGGTACACCCTAGAGGGACAGCAGGGCCACAGAACAGGCTCAGTGTGAGGCAGATGGCCCACCCTCCCACTGCCTTAGCCCCTCTAAATCACTGCCGAGCTGCCCACAGCACACAATCCCAGGGGTCTATATCCTACAGAAATGCTTTTGTTTACCAAACTAACTTTGATATCGAGGCTCCAGGATAGAATTTGTAGAGAGAGAATTTAGAAGAGAAAATTGATTCTCTCCAATAATTATTTCTTGAGGGAAAGGGTAGGAACTAGCTATGAGTTCCAGATAGACCTTGCCCCGTAGCTGACTTTGTCTGGGGGTCCAGCCCCACTGACTCAGATGCTGTATCAGTCAGTTTCCATTGCTATAACAAACCACCTGAGACTGGGTGCTTTATAAAGAAAGGAAGGTTATTTATCTCAAAACTCAAAGTATAACACTGACTCCAGAGAGGGCCCCAATGGTGACATCACAGCATGATGGACAGCATCATGGCACTTGTATGAGGGAGAGAACACATCCTGGGACAGGAAGCCAGAGAGTCACTGAGGTTCACCAGGAACTGTGTTAATCCCTTCTAAGGACCCCCACTCAGCCCCACCTCTTAAAGGATCCACCACCTCTTAACATCACTATGCTGGAGACAAACTGCATCCAAACCATAGCAAGTGACTTCTTCCGGGGCCCAGTGCACCTTAGGCTTCTTTTATGTTGGGTCTGAAGTGATGCAGTATAACAGCCAGTGCTCCTTAGGATAGCTCCTTCCTGTGAGTGTCAGTAAGTCAGGAGGGAGGCACCGGGTATCTCCTCCACACCCCTTCCTGTTCCCTCCCTGTCCACATTCCTGGCAGCAGCAGGCACCCTCTGGCAGCTGCAGGAAGCTGCCAGCTCAGAGCCAGAGTTTAATGTGTCCGCCTTACAAGGGGCTCCAGTATGAGGGACAGCAATGAAGAGAGAGCTTGTTAATCCTGGGAGGGTAGACTCAGATTTTCCAGGCAGCTGGGCTCCCCTGGACTAAAGGAAGACACCCAGGGCCCCGGGGTGGGGCCCTCCGACACCAATAGGCCAGCTGATACCCAGCCAGGGCCTCCAGAGACTAGGACTTCCTTGGCTGCTGGTAGGAGGTGCTCGGGTCACTGGGGCATGATAATCCCCCAGGCCACAAGCATGTTCCTCCTCACAGTGGGACCTCAAGCGTGTTCCCCCTCACAGTGGCACAGCATTAAATGACTTGGAATCCAGGCCTCTTATAGGGAAGTTCAGGCCACCCCGTGACTGCAAAGCCACCCGCTTTTTCAGCCTCAGCCCCCTACCTCCCTGAGCATGACCTCTCAGAGGGCCCCTCCTCAGCACCTCCGGGCCTCTTTTCTGCCTGGGCTCCTGTCCAGCCCTGCTTTACTCTTCCTCTCTGGGGGTGCTCAGCCCCCCGCAGTTCCCCCAGGCCTGTTAGTCCCTTTCCTATCACTGGGGCAAAATAGCCCCAACCCACAGCTTAAAGGCTCACGGTTGCAGTGGATTCGGACTGTGGTCGGCTGGCTCCACAACCCATGAGGCGGGAGAAAGCTGTTCACCGTGGCGGCCAGGAAACAGGAAGAAGAGGAGCCAGGGACGGAATCCAGGCTTTTAGGTCCTGCCCCCGGCGCCCCCCACTTCCCACCCACCACACCTCTGAACAGAAGACTTTTGAGGGACATTTTAGTTCTAATCTTTTAGCATCAGACCCCCCATCTCCAGCATGTACCCCTTCTTTGAAACTCCCCAACCTTGCTTCTTCCCTCATGGCTTTTTTCTCAGATAAATTCTTCACTCACCTCCTGATCTCCACCCTCTGTGTCCTGGAGCTTCCTCAGGACCTTCCATCAATTCGTGGATGGTGAATTAAAGGAACGAATGGGCAAAGGGTCAAATGGAGAAACGATGCCTCTGACCAGAGGAGACTCCCCAGAGATCGGAGAGGGACACCAGAACTCCCCCAGGATGTGGCTAGAAAAGAAGAAAGGGTGAGCGAGACTTGCACAGGTAGCAGCAGTGGGTGTCACCATCTGCCCAGGACTTCCCCAGCTCTGGTCGCAAGTATCGCTGCGGAGAGGAGGCAGAGGCCCCGTCCCGAACCCCAGTCAGTGAGCAGTCTGCTCTGGAGGCTTCTGCAGCAGCGGAGCTGACCGCCGCGCCCTCCCTCTGTAGCACCACCGTGATTTATCCCTGTCAGGTGCTTTGACCATGGTCTCCCGTCAGCTCTAAAGATCGGGAGAGCAGCCTGACGTGGTGGTGCACACCAGCAAACCAGCCCACCGGGAGGCTGAAGCAGGGGGACCACAAGCTTGAGTCCTACTTGGGGAACTTAGAAAGACCATATCTGAAAATAAAAAAAGAGCTGAGGAGATAGCTCAGTGAGAAGGCACGGGGTTCAGTTCTTAATACTATAAAAAACAATAATTTTTAAAAATGAGTATGAAAGTATATTTTCTCATTTTCTGTACAAGGAGCCACTTTCCTGACTTCAGCTCTGCCTGGATGATACTCCCCCCATGAAACTCTGGGCTCCTCCTTCAGGGCCGTTCCTCGGTCACCAGTGAAGAACTGTGTAGCTGGAAACTTCCAGAAGGATAGATAGCATGTCTGTCTTGTTCTTCCCTCGTATTGATGATAATTGCTGTAGCCTAAACTGGCCTGAATGGAACGCCTTCAGCATTAATAAAGCTGATTTCCTGCTCAGTGCAAAGCAGAGTTCTCCTGAGCAGACAGCTGTCCTGTCCTCCACAGTGTGACTCAGGGACCCAGGTTCCTGTTGTCTTGTGACTCCACCATTCCCTGCGGCTGTTGGGGGAAGGAGTAGAGATGGAAGGGTACACTCATTGCCCCAGAGCCTGTCCCAGAAATGACACACATCAGTTACAGTCATACTCCACTGGGCAGTTAGGTCAATTCCCAAGGCCACATCTGACTATAGGGAAACTGGGCAATAAATTGAAGCCCCTAGCCAGATGTGGCACATGCCTGTAGTCCCAGCACTCTGGAGGCTGAGACAGGAGGATCACCATGAGTTTAAGGCCAACCTAAACTACATAGCGAGACCTGTTTAAAAAAAAAAAAAATGTAGCCCTGTACCAAATAAAAAGAGGAAACAAGTTCTAAAAAGCAAATCCTTTGCTATGTCTGAAATCCCAGCATCTGGTATGTAGCAGGTGTACTCTATAAGTTGGATAAAGGAACTGAAGGCCATAGTAGCTTAACAGGGTCTCACAGAGAGGCACTAGCAGGCCAAGAGCTGGGGCTCCCCCAGAAAGCACAGCTCAGCCCACGCTGCCTCTCCACACTGGTGGAGTTTCTCTGTGGGAATCAGGGAGAGGTTTCCCAGCAGCCTGCTTCGCTGCAGCTGGAGAGAGGCCAGCCCGCAGGAGTCCAGCGAGACAATTGGGAAATCACAGTTATTAGGAGGGCTCTCTGGAGATGGGCGTGGAGGTGGAGGAATTCCCAGGGGGAATCATGGGGAGGATGAGGGAAGCTGGTGGGGCCGTGGGTGTGTTGGTGACAGCTAGGAGCCGTAGCCTATGCGTCTGCTCCTAACCCTGAGTAGTGGGCTCAGTTGCCTTCCCATCCTCCCAAAACCTTGTGTTGAAATCCTCACCCCACTCCCTTACTTGGAAAAAAGGCCTTTACAGGGGTCATCAAGATACAAGTGAGGCCGCTAGGGTAGTCCTGGTCTAGGGGTAGTCTTCTGAAAAAAGGGAGGTGGGCACAGGCAACACCGAAAATAACAGGCAGAGAACCAACTGGCCAAGGAGCAGGCAGAGGCATGGGACAGGTCCCTCCTCCCAGCACTCTGAGGGGCCAGCCCTGCCAACACTTTGACCTTGGGCATCCGTCCTCCGGGTGTGTGAGACAGTGCATGTCTGTCCTCTGAGCCCCCGGTGTGTAGAACTGTGTTGTGGTAACCCTCGGAGACAAACATACCTGCTCATTGGTGCGGGAATGGTCGTGGCCAAAACACCCCCATCCTGACTCTGTCCCTCATCTGGAAACACACCCAAGGACGAACCAGGGACCCCGGTGCCAGTGGGAGCCTGCCTGGCCCTGAAACGCTTTTCCACGCGTGACCCTCCTTGCTACCCGTAAGTCACATGGTGTCCTCTCGCCTCCCGCGTGTGTGAGGTACAATAGTGGAGAGGCTGTGGAATCCCAGCCAGGGGGACTCAGTGCCAAAGTGTTTGTAATCCTGTCTAGTCCCAGAGTTTGTAGGATTATAAATGTTAAGTGCTTAAAATAGTGCTTGGCGCATAATAGATGCTAAGAAAGTACTTGGCTGTCACTTGCATCCTAAGAAGGCAGTCTTCCACCTTCTGCTTATCAGCCTGGCAGAATCGCTGCCACCCTCTCAGGTCTCCACCTCCTCTGCCAAGTTCCCCTTCATTGCTGGAAAGACCTTGGCCGTGCCACTTCCGTGTTAGATTGGAGCATTTGGGAAAGGGTCTGTGTCCTGGAAACATAGCCCCCTGGTCCTGCTGGGCTGTCCACTCCTTCCCTTGAAGTTCAGGCAGGATCAGTGTGTGAGCACCTCCAAGAGGACGCAAAGAGGGTGAGGGAGGTGCAGCATGCTCGTGTGCCTCGGTGCTCCCCCTAAGACAACATGGTTCATTGTCTCTTGGGCCAGGCCTGGGAACCCCATTTCGCAGTGCCCAACCAAGGACAGCTCTCTGATGTGGACAAGTTAGGGGATGGTCACTTTAAATTATCTTGCAGTTCAAATTGACAGTAGAATATTCTCCAGCTCATAAGATGCTTGAAACGAAAGTGGCCCAGGCATGGTTCTTGCTTTTGGAACCTGCCCTGATGGGGTAGCCCCAGTCTGCACCCCTTATTGGCCGCTGGGCTATGTCTGAGTTTTGTTTTGATTTTTCAAAAGATTTATCTCTCTCTCCCCTCATCTCTTTCCTATCTCCCTCCTCTTTCTCCCCTCTGAGTGGGGTGTGTGTGTGTGTGTGTGTGTGTGTGTGTGTGTGTGTTAAGATGGAATTTTAAATTGCCCAGGCTGGCCTCAAACACACAAATCACCCTGCCTCAGCTTCCTGTGAGTAGCTGAGATTACAGGTATGCAGTACCACAATCCAGCTACATTTTTTAATTTTAACTGGCATGCAACTGTACATATATATGGGACACAGTGTGACATTTACACACATACACAGCATAATGATTTAATTTGAATAGTTAGAATACGCATCAGCCCAAACACCACCTCTTTATGGGAACCTCGAGGGCTCTCTTCCACTCCTGAGGAAGGAATCTTCCAGAATCACACGTCTGAGTGTCCCCCGGAGCAGTTCTGTCGCAAACACGGGCTCCACACCTTTACCTCCTCCTCGCTCCAAGCTCCCCTTAACTTCCGGACTAAAGTTCACAATCTAAAGCCCTCAAACCCTTCCCTGCCTCCTTGTCCCTGGTACCACCTGATGTGACGAACATACCCGTTTCTTCTGTCTTGGGTCTCAGCTCCCACTCAGAATGCAGCTCAGAGAGGGTGAGGGCTCCCTTCCTCAGCCCAGCCCCCACCCGCAGGTTGGTTAACTGTTAGGCACTTGATAAAAATACAGCTGAGGAATGAATCAGGGCATGTGCAGGGAAAGTGTTGTTGAAGAATGAAGGAAATAAAAGCATGAGCCAGCAGGAAATGTGCTGTTGAGGATAAATGAGTGAATGGAACATGAATGAACAGAAAATGCCCGCAGAACATCCCCTTCTGCTTCCTCCTTCTGCTGCATCGTCACAGTCACCCTGGCCTCGGGCCGGAGGGAGCCCGAGATGCTGGGTTCCCCCGCCCGTCCCCGACTGCCCTGGCTGCAGCAGAGCTACTTTCTTTCCCAGGCTACCTTTGCCTCCTGCTTGCCTGTCAGGGAGCCGTTTTGGGAGGCTCACCCTGAGCCCTTGGCTGCCATCTGGCTTCAGCTCCTGGACCGTCCAGAGGAAGGAGGCGGCTGGCCTGCACTGCCCAAGAGCCCTGATCTGCTCCAAGAGGCAACACAGTGGGGTGGGCAGGAGCACTGGACCAGGAGTCAGGTGCTATGCACTGGGGCTGCCTCTCTGGGAGGCCCCAGCAGGTAGTCTTGCAGCAATGGGATGCCTCGACTGTCCGGCTTGTGAGCGCTGGGCCTTTGACATCTCTGAGTCTCCTGCCTCCTTCTTCAGTGGGGATGAAGTGGGCTGGTAGGTCCAGTGTGCCGGGCACATTAGCTTTCATCTGAGTCGGATCCCAGGAGTGAGAGCATGCAGGGAGTAGCTCTCCAGTGGTCATGCCAGCCACCGGGCACAGGGGACAGGCCTTGGCTCCCAGAAGACATGGAGGATTTGAGAACTGCCCACCCAAGAGACAGAGCATGGGAACATGTATCCCCCAGCTCCCATCCCACCCTCCCTGCTCAAAGTTCACGGGTGGGATGACTCCGTTGCA